>JAESUZ010000174.1:1672500-1907500 GCA_017311185.1 Proteles cristata cristata | reverse complement strand
CAGAGAGAGAGAGACACACACAGAATCCGAAGCAGGCTCTAGGCTCTGAGCTGTCAGCACAGAGTCCGATGTGGGGCTTGAACTCACGAACCTCAAGATCGTGACCTGAGCTGAAGTGGGATGCTTAACAGACTGAGCCATCCAGGCGCCCCTACTCAGCCTGTTTTTAGGTCTCATCCCCACCTCCTTTTTTTTTTTTTCCATTTTGAGAAAGAGAGAGGGAGGGAGGCTAAGAGAGAGAGAGAGAATCTTAAGCAGGCTCCCTGCCCAATGCCGGCCTCCATCCCATGACCTTGGGATCATGACCTGAGCTGAAATCAAAAGTCAGATGCTCAACCGACTGAGCCATCCAGATGTCCCTCATTTCCCCTCACTTTTGATAATGACATGGGTACCAGAAACACTTCACATTCCTCTTACCTCTCCTATATGAAAACAACATTACAAACATGATAATAAACATCAAAAGACTCAGCCTAGGTGTCAAGAAGATAGTCAGGGGTGGTAGGGACCCCAACTATAAGTGTCATAGTTGGGAACTATGACAGAGAAAGATGTGAGTCACCAGCTATTGCTAGTTAAGATTCGGTTTGTCCCAGCCGTAGAAAGCATTGAGTACTAACTCCAACTGGGTTTACTAATAAGAATTAAAAATAATATGTTCCATATAACTGGACATCCAGAAATACTGGGCTTGGTATATATTCTATCAGTGGCCTAATAGTTTCACCGAGAATCCCGGGGCTTTCTTCTTTTGCTTTGAGGTCAGATTTGGCTTCATCTCTTGGCTGGCTATACTCAGGGTTGCTGGCTCGAGGCCCATAGCAGCTGGGGCAGCTTGCTTTCTTTTATTCTCTTTGGGGTGAATGGGAGTAACTCTCTCTCCAACCCCAGGCTGTTGAAATTGTTTCCTGCATTCTGATTGGACACGCCCCAAGACACCTGTCACTCTTCAACCAATAACAGACCCCAGGAAAATGGTGAGAGCTGATTGGTTTAGAAGCATCAGCTCCCTTTCAGGCTCTGGGATCAGTTGTTAGGGAAAAGTGGGGAATTAACCGAACAGAGCCAGGGGCCTTTTGGAAAGGTGGAAGGGGAGAAGCAACGCTGGGGAAGAGACAATTGACGTCATTAGGATCTTTTTGTTTCCCAAAAGAAGAAATCTGGATCTTAGAAGAAGTTTCCCAAATTTTAAACAAGGCCACTCGTTTATTACTCCCCCCCGCCCCCCAAAACGCGATGTAGGTCAGTAATGTGAGACTCAACAAAGCATGAATAGGCATGAGCTACGGTGGTCCACGGGCCTCCAGGTTGGGGTTTCTGGGGAAATACAAGGAGGGAGGTGATGAGTGGGTGGGGCTCATTTGAGAGAGACAATCAGGATGGTTGAGAACTCTAGAATTGAGTTGTGTGTATCTTCCATTTCATGACTGTCTGGGAATAACACATGAAATGTATTTCAATGGACCCCCAACAGCACCTCAGAGACCTTTAAAAAGTCAAGAACTTTCTTAAGAACTTAACTTACTACCTGAAAGTAACTTGGGTGCTAAGAAAATTAGGATTCATAATCACTGGAAGGTGAATCCTGCTTTCTCCTCCTTCGGAAAATTCTAAATGTTAGCAGAAGCATGGATCAGCTGAGAAAGCTACAGGTTTTCTGTTCCAAAAATGCTTTTGTTGCTAATTAAAATTAGTCTAATTTTGAAATGATCACATCATTAAAGAGTATTTCAACTGATATTGATTTGATGATATCTACAAACATCTTAGAATAAAGAGGATGGTGTTTTAGTTTTATAAGGTGTTCTGATTAAACCGAGATCTGCAAAAATTGATGACATGAGCTCCTGATACCTCTTCATTCATTTTTTTTCTGCGTGAAATAATTATGAATATCTCCACTCCATGCAATCCACGTTTATTTTATTTTTTTCCAGGGATGGGAGACGGCTGAATAAAGTGCTAGTTCTTTTCTTGGTCTATGGTATTGCTCTAGCAATATCTTAATTAAGTCTAGAGTCAAGATGAAATATGTGTCCAAAGTATGTTTCTAATCCTTTCAAACTTGCAATTTTGATGTGTGATCCTGGGCCAACTCTTTAGAATGGTGTCTATTATGTCAATAAATCTTCTGGGATGTGTCAGCCAGGATACTGACACCTTCGGTAGAAGGGAAGACAGGCTCTCAGAAAGGCTGGAGGTAGGGGGGATAATCTCAGAGGGGGTGCCCTGTATTCTCTGAGGCAATCCCTTTTCCACATTGCCTAATAGACATAAATATTTTGTCTCTTTATGCCTCCCGTCCTCTACTGCCCTGGAAGGTCCTACTTAGCCTTGCCTACCTCCCACCACTTGCTAAGGGCTACACTGAAATCTACTCTTTTCTGAATCCAAGCCAACATGGATCTTTCCCTTCTTGCAGAAATTACCAATGATACCAACCATCCTGACGTTCAGTCAAATTACTACAGCAGATTTATACTTTGGTTTGTTCAACATGTATTCATACATGGGGCACCTGGGGGGCTCAGTCAGTTAAGCATCTGATTCTTGATTAGGGCTCAGGTCATGATCCCATGGTTTGTGGGGTTGAGCCCTACATGGGGCTTTGCATTGACAATACCAAGCCTGCTTTGGATTCTCTCTATCTCTCTCTTTGTCCCTACTCTGCTTGTGTCCTCTCTTGCTCAAAATAAATAAACATTTAAAAAAACACATTATGAGCCCATTCTCTATGAGAGGTACTATTTGTGTTACAGGGCTGAAAAAGACCAGTAAGATCCCTGCTCTCCTGGCACTTGTGTTTTGGAGGTGTGATAGGCAATAAATAGCTAAGCAAACATATAATTTTAGATTATGAAACACCCCACAAAAGTAAGGAAAAGGGTAGCATGACAGAAAGATTGGCAATGAAGAGCCATGTGAGTGAGAGCAAGTTGACCTCTTAAGAGGGTAGCTCTCAGGCTGAGCCTGAGGAATGAGAGGAGAAAGACCATGCCAGGAGTTTCACAGTGTTGCCTGGAGTCCGCACATGGGCTCCCTCTCCTTTAAGAGGTTGAGAGAACCAGCTGGGATATACATCTCATCTTACGATGGAACTAACTCCTTAAGGCCTAGATGGGATACATTTGTCTGAAGGGCTAGATGAGAGTCTCCACCGACTCTCTGGATGCCGGCACTGGGCTTTGCATCTGGTAGTGCCCAATAGATACTTGCTGAACTTAACTGAAGGAGAAAAAGAATCCAGATTCTCCCCACTTCCTAAAGAGAATCAAGACAAGAGTAGTTTGGGGTGACTGCAAACCCCTAAGTGAGAAAACCTCAGTCCTAGGAGTTACTATTTTTCTTTGACCTCAATCACTAGTGTTTCACACGTTCTGAAGTGCGACACCATGGCAAGTTCTTCACCATCTATTGAATGAAGGAAAACTTCTTTTTTACCATGTGTTTCTCCACCTTGCCCTCCATGCCTTTTCAGAACATCTCTGGTGACCCAGCCCCAACTGGATCTGACACAGTGTGAGGCTGAGACCTGGCTGGCTTGTGGTGTGACTGTTTGAGGCCACATTCCATCTTTCCTATTAGATTAAGCCTTTTCTGGAGGATGTTGTTTGATTCCTCCTGTATACCTCAGGGGTACAAGTAAGGCAGAGTGTGTTTTCTAGAACATCTTGTAGAGTTGGAACTAGCCAACTAGAGCTTCTTTTGGCCACAGATTGTCAGATGACTGTGGTTCAAGACATCCATGGACTGGAGCACCTGGGTGGCTCAGTTGGTTGAGCGTCTGACTCTGGCTTAGGTCATGATCTTACAGTTCATGGGTTTCAGCCCTGCATCAAGATCTGTGCTGACAACTCAGACCCTGGAGCCTGCTTCAGAATATGTGTCTCCTTCTCTCTCTGCCCTTTCCCTGCTCACACTCTGTCTCTCTCTCTCAAAAATAAATAAGCATTATGAAAAAAAAAAAAGACATCCATGGACTAAGCACCAGAATCAAATGATGACCAGTGGCAACTTGCCAGGGCCTCTTGCAAAGAGCTCTTTGTCACTCGCTCAAGTTAAAGAATTGTCCAGTGCATGGTCAGAGATGGTGACTTGGCTTCTCTTGTTTTTGGTGGATTTGATAAAGAAAGTCAGGGATACTAGGACTTGGCCATGATCTGAGGCCTAAGCAGAACTTCACTGAAAGACTTGAATCTCCTGATGTGGCTTCAGATTTGACATCCATTAGATGGCTGGGATTAGTTTTCACCCTCTGGGATCCAGACAAAAATGAAAACCAGAATTCACATTCACCTGGTCCTTGAGCTGCTGGTGAGGAATCTGCCAACCATGAGGGCCTATAAATTCAAAGAATACTTCCCCATGTCTTTTTCTGGATAGTCCCTTGGCTTTTCTTCATGATGTTCTGCCACCTTTGCTGAGGAGATAAAGCTAATTCATTCTTTGACCATTTTAGAGGGCTTATGTTTCAAGCCTCTTTCTCCATTGTTGGTGACATATTGTGAAGGAGTGACCAAAGGAACCATTTCTCCTGCTGGGAACATTTCAAAGATCATTTTAAGTCTTCTTCTGACTTATAAGAAATTATCAAAACAACTCCAGCTATATTTATTTTCTGCTGTATATAATACATACAATGATTCCAAAATAGAAAGCATACTTCCACAATAAGATTTCTCATATCTTGAGATTCTCTTTGTCTCCAAATATCCTAGGATACATCCCTGTGACTGTCAACCACAATGTCCCCTTAAAGCCTGTTGGACATGCTATCCCCACTTTCTCTGCCACTTGAAGGAGAAACTCTTAATGCATGATGGTTACTACTTTGGCTTCTGTTTTCAATGACTTTAATGTTTATATTGAGTCTTTAAAAATAGTTTTGTGTTCTTACTGGTTTGGTGAGTTCCAATTGAAGAAATAGCTGAAGCGAATATTTGATGGTGCCCAATGCACAATCCAGCACTTAGTGAAGACTCAGAAATGGAAGTTCCATTAAGCTTAAACCCCACCTAGTGACTTTGCTGAAACCTCCCCTAAGCTGTTATGATGAACCAGTGATAAGCCACCAAAAGACTGTCCTCCTTAAGGGTTGGGTACTGCCAGCTCTGGGGCTGGGGGCATGCCTACATGGTATACTTCACTTTCCCAGGGCAGATCTTCCTGGCCTTCCGGCTTCTCTGGGGAAAGAAGTCTTAACAGGAGAAATTCTTAAAGAAGAAATTGTTCTGGCTGAAGAACATAGTGTACTCCAAACTATGGGAGTGTATTACTACTTGTGTGTCTGCCTATTGGGGACAGAACCTGCTTAGGAGAATGCCTGACCTGGATTCTAAGTGTTCTGGTGAGTCTTCCTGAACTCCTGGGCTCTGGACAGCTGTTTTCCTTCATAGCAGCTGTTGGAACGGTGGACCAGACCTTACTCTATGAATCCTCCTAGCCTCAGGACCAGGGTTCAGTGGGATGAGCCTAGGAGTAACCAAACCCCACCCCAACCCCTTGGATATCACTTTTCCAGTATGCATTGACCCACTTCAACTTCCAAGTGCAGTGTTTGTATCGTTGTGTCTCAGGCTTTATGTTTCAGAGGCGCTGAAGCCCACTGTACCTGCACACAGAAGGTGGGAAGTGTTAGGGAATGAATGCTCCCAGGAGCAGTCCTCAGTCTATGACTGTTGACAGTGGGTATCACTCCACCAGAGTCCTTCCCACTCAGACAGGGCTTCCTAGGATTTCCCATGGCTCTGGGCACCATGGTGGTAGCTATCTTATTAAAGCACCCTTTATTGGCTGAGCTTGCCCTCCACTTACCAGTATTCCTTATGGTCAAATTCTTTTATCAGGGTCAGCTTCTGGAAAGACCCAAACTCAGACAGCTACACCACTGTTGGGGGGTATCAGCCAGACATCTGGCAGGCACATTGCTGGACCCTCATTCTTTCACTCACCACTCAAGAACTCATTCCTATCCTTTATTGGTTCTGACAGGGAAGTCAGGTCAGAACACACACTTTTCACACAGAGAAAGAAACTTCAAAAGGAGAGGAGGGTGATTTCTAGAAGTGGGGTTACTAAAAGAACTGATACTTTTAGTAAAGGAACCAAGATAGACTCTTGTCTGGAGATTATGAAGGGTGTTTCGAAGGGCTAGAAGGATCTGGAAAAGTTAAATAGGATGAGTAAAATCGCAGAGGTGGGAACGTCCTAGGATGGAATAGTGAATCTTCGGTAGGGGGCCTTGGCTGGAGCATATGAAGGAGATATGAAGGGGAGAATTGGAGAACTGGGAAATAAAATGGGAGGGGAATGTTAGAAAGACCACAGACAGAGGGTGCTGTGCTTTATCCAGTACTGTTGGGGGAATTTAGGAGCAGGAGAAAGCACATATCAGCTCACTTTTCTATGGAAATACATGGAAATAAGCCCTCCCCAGTCAAGTTTAAGACCCAAGTCATTCAAAGGGTTAGGGAAATAAAGAAGAGAAAAATGAAAAGATAAGAAATAAGCTCAATTTGTCAACTTTGATGGTGACAATAATCAAAACATTGATAAATACTTGAGTAGAATTATGGAATTTAGAGAGAAAATGAAATGAAGGCAGCCTGGACCATTCATATCAACCATGATGTGAGTGCTCAACCAGCCTTGACTCCCAGGTGGATCCCCACTGAACTCCCTACAGGGTGAATGGATCCTCCCATAATTCTGAGTCCACATGTCAGCTTTGGAAGACTAAAAGCCATCTCATTACCTTGTGAGGCATGTTTCAAAATCTCACATTCCAGAACTGATGGTAAGCCATGGTCCTGAATCCACTCTTAATTTTGGGAGGGCAATAAAGCAATCTAAAGTAGGAGTGAGGGCAAGGCCAACTGTCTTGTCTAGGACTCCCTCTCTCATGCTGCCTTGGCCTGGCTTCATGAAGTCTGCACATAAGAAATAACAGACTTGTACAAAGCCCAGCCTGTCTAGAATGTGACCCTCTGTAAATGTCCCCCATGTATCCCAACAATGACTTCTGGGTGTAGTAATTTCACTGTATTAGGAAGGGATAAGTGTTGAGTTAAAGGTGATTGTTTTGTGAGAAACATCTTTGGACTTTTTTACTGGAGTGTAATATATACATACAAAAGTTCACGGGTCACAAATATTAATAATTAAAGCTTAATATTTAAAAATAACATTAATGGGGGTGCCTGAGTGGATCAGTCAGTTAAGCATCTGACTCTGTGAGTTTGAACCCCACATTGAACTCTGCGCTGACAAGCATGGAGCCTGCTTGGGGTTCTCTCTCCCTCTCTCTCTTTATCCCACCCCCACACACTCTCTATCTCTCTAAAGATAAAAACATTTTTTTTAAAATCAATCAAATCAGCATACAAGGCAAGAAACAACATTAACACTGACCCGAAAATCCCAGGAGTTTCAGATACCCAGGTGAGTATCCTGACATCTGGATTACCTATCTCTTACTTAAAGTAATCATGTGTGGATTATCTCTTATAGTTTCTGCAGGTCAGGAGTTTGGAACCAGTTTGGCTGAGTGGTTATGACTTGACATCTTTCATGACATCACAGCCAATATATCCACCAAGGGTGCAGTCATCCGAAGGCTGGACTGGGGCTGGAGAATCTGATCCAAAGGTGGCTGACTTATGTGGCTGGTGATTTGGTGCTGGCTGTATGTGGGAGGCTCTAATTTCTTCTCACATAGACTGCAGGGATGTAACAAGCTTCCTCACAACATGACAATCAGGTTCCTCCAGAGAGCCACATGAAACTACCCATTTTATGGCTTGCCTGGGAAGTGACATGGCATCACTTTCACCAGATTCTATTTGTTAGACGTGGGTCACCAAGTCCAGCCCATTGTCCAAGGGGGAGGTAATTAAGCTCTATCTTTGGAAGTGAGTGCAAAAATTTTGGAGAAATAGGTTAAAACCACCACAGATTCATTTTATCTGTGTTTACTTTATATACAGGAAGTCCTACCCTCTCTCATACACTACGTGCTCTTATGTCTGCTTTCAGTCGCCATTTTGTGAAATTCATCCATGTTATTGCATAGGCTTGTAGTTCGTTCTTTGTCATTGTTGTGTCAGGTCCCATGGTGCAAGCATGCCATAAAATATGTGTCTATCCAACTCTCCATAGGCCGTATCTATCGGGAATAGCATTGCTATGAAGAAACTACTTTTTAATTTAGGTTTCTATTGGGCTGTTTCTTGGTTTAAACAAGAAACTGTTTAAACCATGGCTGACTCATGACTCCTGTCTCATGGGAAGTTATCATATATGTCATATAATATCATTGACTTTCAGAAGGATGATCAAGACATGTGGCACTCCTCAGAGAAGAGTTCCAGGTCTTCTGCCGGCAAAAGTTGAGGCTTAGTGCTAGAAGTTTTAGCCACCTTGCCATTCAGGCAACATTTTCTTTTTTCTCTTTTACCCCTTTCCCACAAAAAACACCAAGAGGTTAATTGGTCCTCATTATGGCCTGAAGAAGTACCCAGATGCCACCCCCCTTTGCATGCATATCCTTTAAGAGGCTGTAGTAAACCAAGGTGCCTGGGAAGCCAGTCATTTCTCTGACTCATGCTATTACTTTAGAAAAGGTGAAGAGATGGGAAAATGGGTATATTTGTGGGTGAACCGTCCAGTGGGAAAAGGGACTCAGGCAGAAAGATGGGGGGTTGCCTAAAGCTGCCTGGCTGGGGAGACGAGTCCTCAGAGAGCACACTCCGAGTGGCTGCTGAGCAAAGCCACCTCTGGAAGGTTTCTCTCTTCATGGAGACACACAGTCAGGTGGTCCCGAGGCCTGAGAAGCCCCTGGGGGAGGTGGAGAAGATGTGGAGCAGCACAGCTCACTTTGGGAGCTCTTCCTCTTTCCCAGAAAACCATTCCGCAGACCCGCGCTTTTTATTTAGCTTTATCACTTTTTTCCCTGTCGCATTTACATTCCCCTAAGCTTGCAGCAGGAAGGTAGAGTGGATGCTGTATGCACTCCGACCTGGCTCTTTTCTCTTCTGGGTGCCCTGGCCCAATGCCCACCACTTCGGTGCCCGGGAGGTTTCTTTGGTCCCTGGAGCCGGGACTGAAGTGGGAGTGTCAGTTGCTCCCCACCCAGTGGGCATTCTGACCCAGGGACTGCTGGGAGCAGTGGATGACCACCTCTGCCCCCCCATCCCTCTCAGGGGTAGCTGGAGTGCGTGTGCTCCCCACTGGCTCCATCATATAGAACAGTCCTCCATACGGGTAAGCTTCGGTTGCCTACAGTGAAGCTTCCCTTCCTGTGGGAGAGACAGACAATAAATAAGTAAAGATGGGCGACATGCCAGTGTGTGAAGGAGACACTCTGGATGAGAGGGGGCATGCATAGGTCAGGGTTCCCCAGAGAAACAGAAACAGTAGCAAACGTATACAGACACAGACAGGGGTTTATCATGAAGGACTGGCTTGCACGATTATGGAAGGCGAGAAGCCCCTGAAGCTGGAAGCCCAGGGAAGCCAGTGGTGGAGTTCCATTCCAAGCCCCAAGGGCCCGACAACCAGAGGAGGCAAAGACAAGTTCACCTGAGTCTGAAGGAGCACTGATGTCCAAAGCCAGGAGAAGATGGATGTCCCAGCTCAGAGAGCAGCATCATGCTTCTTCTGCCTTTTTGTTCTATTCAGGCCCCCAACAGTTTGCTTGGTGCCCACCCATGTTGGTGAGGATGGCCTTCTTTACTCAGTCTACCTATTCAAGTGTTAGTCTATTCCAGAAACACCCTTATATGCACACCTGAAATAATGAATTACCAGCTATCTGGGCACTCTGTAACCCAGACAAATGGACACATAAAATTAATCATCAAAGTCTACTTGAGAATGAGGAGCCAAGGAGAACCCCTCTGAGATGTTCAGTTGTGAGATTCCCAGCCAAGCCTGATCCCTAGGGGTCTTCCACCGTGAAAGCATGGAGGTCCACTGGCCTTCCCTGCCAGCTCCAGCCCTGGTCCCTGACCCAGGGCCCACAGTTACCATGGGATGCCCTTCTTTCTCCAGGGAGACCCAGACAAGCCAAGGACTGTGGGACCAAGTGGGCTGGATCTTGTCAATGCAGCCTCGGGTTTGGGCTGTCCTCTGTAAGTCCCAGCTGTCACCTGGCCATGCCTGTATTCTGAAAGCTGAACATGGTTGTGACAAGACACGAGCCACAGAACTGATAAAAATTGGAGAACAATAAGGGCTAACATTCATCAAGCAATTATTATATTCCAGGCTCTACCAGGGGGTTAAAATATGCTGTTTCGCTGAATTCTTCTAATGGCTCATTGGGACAAGTATTTTATCACTAGTTTTAGAGAAGGAAGCCAAAGTTCCTAGGGGCCAAGTGACTTCACTCAGGTGTCAGAGCTTATGCAGAGCTAGTATTCAAGTTCTGGTCTCCATGAACCCGAACCCAGTGCCCCCGGACCACACCCCACAACCACAGTCTCTTCTGAGGTCTGTTTGCCTTGCCAGGTAAGTTTCATTGTTCAAGCCCTAATTATGCCTTATTCCTCTGAGAAGATATCCAATGTCAGACCTGGAAGCCAAGGTCTGGAGCTTCTGCCTGCTTCTGGGGGAGCCTGAGCTGGAAGGCAGCAGTGTCATTAGAACATCCCTGGCTGCTGCCTCTTGTCTGGGCGCGTCAGAAATGCCGCTCTCAGCAAGGGACTCAAAGTGGGCTGGCTTGTGCTGGCTTCTCCCCAGCACCCTTGTGTGAACATTCTTGGGCACATTTCCACAAGGATAGTAACAACTATGACGATGGTCTCTTATTGGTCATTTATGGGTAGTAGCCCACAGTAAGAGCTCAGCTCATTCTCTTTTCTCTGTAAGATTTCAGCTCATTCCTTTGCACCTGTTGTAATATGTGCGTTTTCTAAGGGGAGCGTGAGGGGTGCATGCTGGCCGGCCCAGGCAAAATCTCTGCCCAGTATCAATAGCCTTTCAAATACCCAGAGGGTTGGGTCTTGGCCTGGCAGCAGAGAACTTTCTAGACTTATTTGGAACATTCTCTCTGTAATGCCTGGAAAATGTGCAACAAAGCTTGTTCCCTTTGCTTTCATCTGAGCCTGGCTTCTGTCAGTTTATGTGTTTTTCAAACTTGCTGTCAATCCCTCACTTCTTGAATCAGTTAATTATCTAGTTGACTGTCTGTTTGGGCAGAGAAAAACCCAAATTGCGTAGGATCTCGCCCACCTCTCTGCAAGTCAACGTGATAAACATTTACCACAGCCCTGCAGGCTTGCCTAACTTGGGGGAGGCAGGGAAGGGGAGGGCCCGTCCTGCCACTGGGAGACAAGCACGTGCCGCAGAGCAGAGAGCAGCACATCTGTTGTCTGCCCTGGTCCTCACGCAACTCAAGGGGGAGGAAGTGACTGCGGGAGGTGCACAGGAGCACCGAGCTGGGGCCTGCAGGCCAATGTTTGTACGAAAGAGACTGTGTACCTTGTCCCCTCTGTGGTGGGGAGCGTCATGTGTGCCAGGTCACCAGGTCTGGATATCTGATGCAAAACTAAGGATTTTTGGGGCAAATCATAGGAAGCACTGAAGAATGTGAGAAAGACAGGAAAATTGGGGACATAAGTGACAAGCAATACTAGGTAGCTGATTCAGAAAACTTCTATGGGCATGAGATGAATGTCAAGTGTCCTTAGAAAGGAGGGAAAGAGAGAGAGGGGAGAGAGAAAGAGAGAAAGAAAGAGATACTGAGAAGGAGAGAGATATTTACAGGGGGAGAGTAATATTGTATATGTGTATGAGAGAAATTGAGAGAGAGAGAGAGAGAGAAAGAGAGATTGAGAGAGAAGAGCGATTCAGTGGTGCCCAGTCCTTGCAAGCAGAGCCCCTTGGCTGGCTGGGTCCCCCAGACAGTGCAATGCCATAAGGGGACCTCCCCAAAGGGCAAGGCTGGTGCTTTCCGCAGAAGATGGAGACTTGGATGCAAAGCAGGTAAAACTACTGATACCTGCTACAGGACACAAGTGTCAAGGTTGCAGCTTCCCGCCTTAGAGAGCACAGGTGTGAAGGCTCTGAGTTTCCCCCAACCAACAGCACAAGACCAGCTAGGGGATCACAAGCATCAGGCTTCTTCCAAGGGTTCAAAAGCCTTCCCTCAGAATTCTGGATCAGGGAGAACTCTGAGAACGCAGCCAGGACTTCTCTGAAACATGGCTGGGGGACCAGCAGTGAGTTTTGTGCCATGGCAGTTAGAATCCAAAGGGGGAGGAATATGGAGGTTCCTCACAAATTCAAGCATGGGGTCCCCTCGTGGCCCAGCGGCTGCACCTCAGAGTATGTGCCCAAAGGAACTGAAATCAAGGCTTACACCAATGTTCACAGCAGCTGGCTCACAACGGCCAAAAGGTGGACACAGTCCTGTGTCCATCGGTGGATGAATGGCTAAACAAAATGTGATAGAATAGGGGTGCCTGGATGGTTCAGTCAGTTAAGGGTCTGGCTTTGGGTCAGGTCATGATCTCCCAGTTCGTGGGTTCGAGACCCACATTGGGCTTGCTGCTGTCAGTGCAGAGCCTGTTTAGGATTCTCTTTTTCTCTGTCCCTCCCCAACTTGTGTATGCTCGCTCTCTAAAAAATAAATAAATAAAAAGGTAGGTGAACAAACAAACAAATATATAAATGCAGTAGAATATTTGCCTTAAAAAGGAAGGACACTGTGACACATAGTACCAGATGGATGAACCTTGAGGACACAATGCCAGCTGCCATAAATCAGTGACACAGGAACAAATTTGTATGATTCCACTCATACAAATGAGTTGTCCAACTCATAGACATAGAAGAAATGGTGTTCCCCAGGGGCTGGGGGAGAGACATGGAAGTTGTTTAAGGAGTGGAGAGTTTCAGTTTGGGAAGGTGACCGAGTTCTGGAGACGGGTGGGGGTGACGGTTACACGGCAATGTGAGTGTACTTTATGCCAACGAACCCTACACTAAAAAAGATAACACGATAAATTTTATGTCAGGTATGTTTTACCACATCATAAAAAAAAAGGAAAGAGAGAAAGTGGGATGGGCTGCTTGGGTCCTGTTAGCAGGGACATTCCAGCAAGGGCAGCCTAACTCTGGACATGGGGTCCTACAGTGGAACCCAGACATCCCCTGGGGTTTGTCCCATCAGAGAGTCAGAGTGATGCAGCACAAAGGGAGTTTTGGGGCCAGACCCAAATAGATTCGAACCCCAGCCTCAGATCCTAGTGGACTGTATGATCTTGGATAGATTGCCTAAATCTGCAAGCTTGCCTTTCCTGACCCTAAATTGGATGTTCCAATGACCACCAGCAGGGACACGGTGGGGACTGAATGAGACAAGTTTCCCCAAAACGGAGCCCAGTAGAAAACAGATCAGCACAACAGATATACACTGATCATAGGCAGAGAAAGAATCACAAATGACCCTGAAACATATGAAAAGACACTCAGAGTCACTTCTAACGAGAGAAATGTGAATTAAAGCTACACTGCGATACCAATCTTGACCTGTCAGAGTAGAAACTCTAACCCTTGGAGAGGATATGGTGAGACGGTCCCCAGCATTGCTGGTTCAGGGCACAATAATGCCACGTCATGGAGGGCAGCTTGGCAATGTTTATCAAAATGAAAAATAAACATTCTGGGTGATTAACAACCTAATTGCTGAGAATGTGTCTTCCAGGTATATATGTGCATGTGTGCAAAATGACTCATTTACAAGGGCTGTCTCAGCGGGAAAACTTGTAATAACAAAAAATTTGATCCAGTACCCATTTAAGGGACTGGTTTAAATAAATGCTGTCATAGCAACACAAATGGAATAGTATGCAGCTGGGAAAAGGAAGGAGGAAGATATGTTAAGTAATTATTACTAAAGTACAAAGTAATGTGCCTAATAAGCTCCTGTTCTTTGTAAAAGAGATGAGGGGGTCTAAAAGATAGATTTTTACGGGGCGCCTGGGTGGCTTAGTCGGTTAAGTATCCGACTTTCGCTTAGGTCATGATCTCGCGGTTCGTGGGTTCGAGCCCCGCGTCGGGCTCTGTGCTGACTGCCAGCTCAGAGCCTGGAGCCTGTTTCAGTCTGTGACTCCCTCTCTCTCTGACCCTCCCCAGCTCACTCTATCTCTCTCTCTCTCTCTCTCCTAGAAACAAATAAAAATCATTAAAAAAAAAGATAGATTTTTACTTGTTTCTTTTTGCCTAAACAAACACTGTGAGGATAAACAAAAAGTAAAACAAATAATTCCTTGTAAGTAAAGGGGTCACAGTGACAGTGACACACTCTGGGGGCGGCAGGGTGGCTCAGTGGGTTAAGCATCTGACTCTTGATTTTGGCTCAGATCATGATCTCAGATTCCTGAGATGAAGCCCCATGTCTGGAATCAATTCCTGCTTGGGAATCTCTCTCTCTGCTCCTCCCCCACTCAAGAGCTCTCTCTCTCTCTCTCTTTCTCTCTCTCTGTGTCTCTCTCTATCTCTCCAAAAATAAATAAACATTAAAAAAATGAGATACTCTGGGCATGCCTTTTTACATACATTTTAATTTTTAGATCATGTTAATACATTAATTGTTCAAACACTTCAAAGAGTAAAAAGTTGATGAAAAATATACTTAATGACCTATGAAACTTTACTAGAGACACAAAAAAAGCCTTAATGAATGAACTGACATATTCTGTTCCTATAGGGAAAGGCTTGATGCTCTAAAGACGTCAATTCTTCCCCAATTCATCAGTTCAATATACTTTTAATCAACATAAACAATCTGACAAAGTTATTCCAATGTCCATATGGAAAACAAAATGGTCTAGAATTGTCAGGAGAATTTGGGGGGGAAAATGAAAGGTTTATGTTATGGATATGTCTCGTTAAATAGAGCAATTAGAGCATATTTTAAATACAGTGATTATACTGTTTTATTACATAGGAAAAGACAAATATATCAGTGACAGTGAGAGAGAAATTGGGTACTGACTCATGTGTGTGTTTGTAATTTTAGGGTATTATAAAAATAAAAGAAGATATTTCATTAATAAATCTAAGTGCAAGTGGATTAGAAGTCTACATGTTTAAAAACATAACTCTAAAAGTAAAGAATAAAATGTAGGAATTACTTTTGTAGACTTGGGTAAGAATGACTTCCCAAAGCAAGAGAGAAAATCCAGAAAAAAACCAACAACAACAAAGAATAATCAGATCTTACTATGCAGAAATTTAAAAACCACTACAAATAACGTTACTTATATTTACTAGTAATTGACTAATATCCAGAAATTAAAATGTAAAAATTATTTTCAATGGTATTAAACTTCCATATCCTAAGGAGAAATCTAATGAAAGGTGTAGTAAATCTCTACACTGAAAAATATAAAATGTTACTAAGAATAAAGAAAATTTAAATAAATGGATCTAAATACTATTTTTATAAGTTGGAGGACTCAACAATTTAGGTATGCCAATTCTCCCCAAATGATTTATACATATAATGCAATTCCAATAAAAATACCAGGATTTTTTTTTTTAAAGAAAACAGACAGACCAATTTGAATTTTAATGAAAATGTAAAGGGCTAAGAATAATCAAGATACTGCCTAGGGAGTAGAAGGGAGGAAGAATGACTTTATTGGTTATTCAGAGTTATGATAAAGCTACTGCAACCAACACCATGATTTTGGTTCAAGCAAAGGCAAACAGATCAGTGCAACAGGAGAAATGCCAGAGAGATAGTCAGGTATTTGTGGGCACTTGACCCATGAGTGCAGAAGGGAAACAATGTCCTTCCCAAGAAATACCACTGGGTCTGCGGGGTAACATTATGGAGCCAAAGTAACTTGACTCCCTCCCTACCTCACACCACTCATACACAACTCCAGGCGGACTATAAATCTAAATGTAAAAGGAAAACCGCAGATCTAAGAAAACATGGGAGAATATTCTTCTGGCCTTAGGATAGAAAAGACTTCTGAAATAAGATCAAAAGGACTACCATAAAAAAGAGACTGACAAATTGAACTTCATTAAAATTAAAAACTTCTGTTCTTTAAAAGACATATCAAGAGACAGAAAGACTAATCAGAGTGGGGGAACAAATTTGCAACACAGCTAACCAATAAACAACTTGCAGCAGAAATATGCAAAGAAGTCCTGTAAATCAATACAAAATGATACACAATGCAAAATAACAATAAGTGCCCGTTTTTGGCTTATTGCCTCTCAGTTCCAAAATCACCCTATTTCCCCTTTACGATAGCAGAGCTAGACTCTGCAAACCTCATTCCTGCTTTGCTATCTGGCGCTATGCCAGTCTCTGCCAATAGGGGGCGCAGATGGAGCCGGCAAGGATGGAGGGGGAACTAAGGTCCTTTGTTCTCCTAGATTTTCCGTTGGTGGAGAGCTGAGTGCCTGGAGGGCTGTGGCTTCTTGCAGCACCCCTCCCCACCCCTCCACCAATGAGGATACAAGGCTTTCTCTGTTCTGCTGTGGCCTTAGCAAAGACTATCGTTGCATTCTGTAACAGCCACACCTCAGAGATCTGAATCTCCGCCTTGCCAGGAGTCCATTCCAGGCTGCAGATTTTTTCCTTCTTTCTTTTTCCCTAGCCCTGGATGTGGCTGCTTTCTGTAGTTGCTGATAAGATACATGTTATAGCTTTCTTTTATCCCATTCAGGTATTAGCCACCCCTGAGGCGCTTGGGTGGCTCAGTGGGTTAAGCATCAGATTCTTAATTTCTATTCAGGTCATGATCTCAAGGTTGGTGGAACTGAGCCTGGTGTGGAGCTACACTGACAGCAAGGAGCCTGCTTAGGATTCTCTATCTCCCTCTCTCTGCCTCTCCCCTGCTCATGCTCTGTCTCTCAAAATAAATAAATAAACTTTAGAACAAAAACGAACAAAAAAAGGCATTAGCCACTCCTTGCTTAACAGATATTCATAATAAATTTTCTCTGTTCAAATTATTGGGTGCAGTGTCCATTTCCTGTGTCCCAACTGAGACAATAACTCAGTAGAGAACGCGAGACAGACTCATACAGGTGCTTCAAAACAGAGGATAGCCCAGACAGCAAATATACATATGAAAAAGGTCTCAGCTTATTACCCACCTGAGAAAGGAAAAGTTAAACCAAATGCAAATATTATCATATAGCCATCACGATGGTTCATATTAAAAGACTCACAGTACCAAGTGTAGGTGACAATGTGGAAAAACCCTAGCCCATACATTGCACTTGACTCTAGAAACTGACCCAACTACTTGGAAAACCTGACATCACTATGCTCTTTGATCCAGCAAGGCCACACTTTGCATACACCCAACTGAAACGCACGATATATAAATATACACTTATATGTGCATGAATATACATGATAAGACATGGGCAAGAATGTCTGTAGTAAAATTATTGATAAAAACCAAAATCTGAAAGAAAAAAAAAACCAACCCAGGTATCTATCAACAGTAGAATGTGTAAAGAAAATATAGTACTTATTAAGTGCCATGCTGTACAACAATGAAAATGAATACGCCACAGGTTCATGGCACAACATGGGTGAGTCTCACAAACCCAGTGCCACCCAAAAGCAATGAAGAGTTACACATGGGAAAACATGATGTATGCCTCTTTCATATACAGTTTCAAAGGCAAAATTCATCTTTTGATAGTTACCGCTGTTTTGAAATCACTGCCTTGGGTAGAGGGAGGGGATAGTGGCAGGAAGATGTGAGAAAGGGCGTTCTTAGGTGTGTGAAATGTTCTAGTTCTTGACCTAGGTTGTGGCTGAATGAATGTGTTCACTTTATGATAACTGAGCTCTATGCTCTTGACTCATGTACTTTTTTGCATTTGTGGTATTCTTCAATTAAAAGCAGAAAAAAAAAAAAAAACGAAAAGGTGACAGGTTGAGACAAAACACTTACTGTATATACACTACCAAAAGTTTAATGTCCAACTATAGACTCTGTGCAAAAAAGGACAAAGAAAAATAGGCAAAGACCATACCAAACAATTCACATGCTGCGTAGAGGTGGCTGGTGCAGAGTCCCATAGTTTCACTGGAAGCCTGGGAAAAACATTCTCAGACAGCAAGAAACACCACCAATAACACTGATAAAATGTGGCCTTAGTGAGGATGTGGGTAAATGGGCACTTGATCATCAGGTAGATATAAATTGGTAAAACATTTTTGGAGAGTAATTTGGCACTACCTATGAAAACAAAAATATGACTAACCTCTGGCCTACCATTTCACTTTTAGGGATCCTAAAATAAGAGTCATAAATGCTTAAAAAGATGTAAGTAAGAGAATATTCACCACGGCATTGTTTATAAAGAGAAAGAAGATGTAACATTTAAATGTCTGTTAATCAGAAGAAAATCAAGTATAGTAAAACCTTGGCTTGTGAGCATAATTTGTTCTGGAAACATGCTTGTAATCCAAAGCACTTGTATATCAAAGCAAATGTCAAGAACCATGGGCTCACTTGTGATCATGTGACGTTCGGCATCACGTACTACTCGTATTGCAAGACACTGCTCATTAATCAAGTTAAAATGTTTGCTTGTCCCACAGAACACTCACAAAACAAGTTGCTGGCAATCCAAGGTTTCACTGTATATCCACTCCATGGGATACCATGTGGTTCGTAAAACGCACAATAGGGCTTCATTTGATGTGACAGGACAGAAATTGCTGTACTGCTCATTCAAAGATGCAACTCTCAGATGAGTGCATTGAGAGATGTAGCATGAATGTTAAGAATTGAAAACATATGAGTGTATTTGTAAAAGGTATCTTTCAAGTTTCCCTCTAGTGTACCACTGAAATATCTCACTAAACATTTTTTTTAACGTTTATTTACCTTTGAGAGAGAGAGAGAGAGGAGGAGGAGGGGCAGAGACAGAGGGAGATGCAGAATCTGAAGCAGGCTCTAGGCTCTGAGCTGTCAGCACAGAGCCCGACATGGGGCTTAAACCCGTGGACCATGAGATCATGACCTGCTCTAAAGTTGGATGCTTAACCGACTGAGCTACTCAGGAGCCCCACTGAACTGATTTTTAAATGGCCCAAGCAAAGCATTTATTTAAAAATATATATGAATTGAAAGTACCCAGTGAGGCTTGATAGGTGACGGATCTTGCTAAACGTGACCAATCTGTATATACACATGCCTTTGAGACCAGCAGGATTTCTTTGGGGAAGAGGAAAAGAAGGGAGCAGGAATTCCTGAATCTCTGTGGAGGGAAGAAATTCCTTGGCTCTGAGCTGGTTTATTTTCGGCCTACTTCGTGGTCTAGAACACTGATGTGGACCATCCTCCGTCTGGTGAGGCTGACACTGTCCATTAGAAATATAATGTGAGCCTCAAACGTGATTTTAGATTTTCCAGGAGTCACATTAAAAAGGGAAAAAGAAATAGGTGACATTAATTTTAATAATATGTTTATTTAGCCCAACATACCAAAACTGTTCTCATTGCAACACTTTATCAATATAAAAGTGTCTCTTTTTCCCAGCCTTCAAAATCTGGTGTGTACTCTACATTTACAGCACATCTCAATTCAAATGCTACATTCTTCTTGATCTGTATTTAGATATCACAAAATTGGCAATTGAAAAAGTAGATTCAAATACCTAAGCTGTTCCAAATATATTTAGACATACTTAAAAGTTTTTCAATAGCTAAGTCAAGTATCCGTCATTTAAGATGAGTTTAAATTAAATAAAAATGAAGCAGGGCGCCTGGGTGGCTCAGTCAGTTGAGCGTCTGACTTCGGTTCCAGTCATGGTCTCGTGGTTCATGAGCTCAGACCCCAAGTCGGGTTCTGTGCTGACAGCTCAGAGCCTGGAGCCAGCTTTGGATTCTGTGTCTCCTTCTCTCTCTGCCCCTCCCCAGATTGTGCTCTGCTTCTCCCTGCCTCTCAAAAATAAATAAATGTTAAAATATTTTTAAAAATTAAATACAATGAAGTAAACTTAAAACTCTAGTTTCTCAGTCTTTCTGGCCACACTTTGAATACTCAGAAGCCATACGTGGCCAGTGGCTCTCTATGCAAAGGTGCAGGTCTAGGCTAACCTCTCCCTGTGGCTCTGGAAGTGGCTCCCTTGGCCACGTGCTGGGGCCGCAGCTCTTCTCTGCATCCTGATCACGTGGGAGCTCCAGGCACCTGCAGACCCAGGGAAGGGCTGGAGGACAGCCAGCTTCCACGGTGGGCAGACAGTGTCAGACACCTGGTCCTGTGACATTTACCTATCAGCTTCTGCACAGCTGTGCAGAGTGGTGGGGCTGAGCCAGGGGCCCTGTGGGCTATGAGACCTCCTCACAGGGTCCACATTCCTGAGGAATGAGCCTGACCTTGGGATGAACCCAATAGGATGACCTAAGCTAAAATTTCACAATGTGGCAGCAGTGTGGAAACAGGTGGCGACAGCAGCTGGGAGTTGTCTGTGGGCTGGGGTGGGCCTCTGCCCCTCAGAGCAAATAAGCCCCTACCAAGGGCATGAGGAGCCTGTATGAGAAACTGAGGATGTCCATAGCCCTGCCCTGAGCTGAGGTGTCTTAGCGTCCTAGCTGAATCAAGTCACATTGCACCTCTGGTATGCTCACACCCGAGGTAAGAAGCTCTACTTCTGAAACTTGAAGGGCTACTTTTTCACATCTTCATAAGTTTCTCCTTTTCTTTCTTTCTTTCTTTCTTTCTTTCTTTCTTTCTTTCTTTCTTTCTTTCTTTCTTTCTTTCTTTCTTTCTTTCTTTCCTTCCTTCCTTCCTTCCTTCCTTCCTTCCTTCTTTCTTTCTTTCTCTCTCTTTCTTTTTCTTTCCTTCCTTCCTTCCTTCCTTCCTTCCTTCCTTCCTTCCTTCCTTCCTTCCTTCCATCAGTGGTAAAACTTCTGTTCAAAACCCATTCTTGAGAAACTTGCAGAAGCTTGTCTCTCTGAGCTCTGGGCTGAGAAGACCACGTAATTCCACCAATATTCTGGAAATTTTGAACCTTCATGGATTAATTCATCTCTATTGTGTGCTCATCGTGTGCCCTGGGATGCCCCCAAATAAAAAGCATGGCTTCTACCCTTATGCATTCTTCAGAGACTCATGTAACCGACTCTCACCTCCTTCCTACTTGTGATGATTTATTTTGTCTGTCAACTTGTTTTGGCTAAGGATGCCACAGCTGATAAAACATCATTTCTAGGTCCAGAAGAGATTAGCATTTGAATCCATAGGCTGAGTAAAGACAATCACCCTCACACACCCTTGGTGTGTGAGCACCAATCTGCTGAGAGCCCAAGTAGAACAAAAAAGCAGAGGAAGGGTGAATTTGCTCTCTCTGCTTGAGCTGGAACATCCACTTTCTCCTGCCCTTGAACATAAGCACTTTTGGTCCCAGGGACTCTGGACTCAGAATTGGACTTCTACTATGGGCTTTCCTGGTTCCCAGGCATTTGTGTTGGGACTGAAACTCCACCACTGTCTTCCCTGGGCTTCCAGCTTGCAGTCAACAGAGCAGGGGCTTCTGAATCTCTGTAATTGTGTGAATCAATCCCTCTTAATAAACCTCAAAGATCTATGCATTTCCTATCAGTTCCAATTCTCTGGGGAACCATGACTAACTATATAATCCTTTTGCTCAAGTGTTATCTTCTCAAAGAGGCTTCCCCTGATTCCCTATCAGCACCACTTCCCCATTTACCCACCTCCTTCTTTTTCCATAGCACACGTCACCTTCTAACATACTATGTGATTTCCTTACTAGCAATGTCTATTAATGTTATCTGCCTCCCTTACTGTGGGCTGTTTCTCTTCTTCATTCCCTGATATATGCTGGTATCCAGGATGTGCCTGACATGATGTGTGCCCTGTAAGTGACATTCTGTACTTCATAGGAAAAGCTAATCCTTGGCGAACAGCCTCAACGAACACAGAGAGGGAACTGTAACAAATTGAAATTTCCCTGTTATGATTGTCTCCTAGCATCCTCTTTATCCTTTTCAATTGCATTATAGACTAAGCTAGTTTGTAAACTGTCAATACATCTTCTAATCTCAGATCTGCAAGTATCCAGGTGGTCAGGGAGGGATTAGAGGAGAATCAGCTCACACTACTTGGGGCAAATAAGTAGTTTGGTTAGACTTCTTGTTTTAGCTTGAATAATGTGACCAAAAATGGTACCTATGAAAAGACTGCATTACTTAAGCAGAAGAATATGGAAATTATAACATACTTAAAATATACTGCATTATTTACCATGTGATTTCAGTTAAATTCAGAAAAAATAAACTCTGTAAAATGAGGTGAAAGATAAGATAGTGAGCAAGCAGACCGAAATGAAATTGGACTTTTCTGAATAACTAGAAGTCTGTAAAGAAACAAATATGACCATAATATAGGTAAAAATGACATTACAGACACTAAACTGCAAAAATGTCACAAAAGAAAATCAAACTGGTGATGAAGGATGCAAACGCTATAAACTCTAAGAAGCAGAATTTCCTTTTCAGTCTAAGAAGATAGACATTACGAAGAGTCAAGATGATACACAAGGAGGAGAGATTAAACAAATATCCAAATATTATTTCAAATATTCAAATACCCAAAATTCCATTTATCAGCATACCAGAAAGAAATGATTTAAGATATAAGAAGAAGAAAAAAATACACTACTGATAATTCTAAAGAAGAAATCAGAAAAATATAACTGAATTAATTATCAAGGTTATAATAGAATGAATCATTTTTGGGTAAGTAGAGACATAAATCTGAAGAGTCACAAAGCTAGATGTGTACAAGGTTAATGAAAGTTATCAATCTATGTACATAAGTCTGGTAAAATATTTTTGTTCCAAATGGAAAGAAAAACTTCAAAAAGGAGAAAGTCAATTACAATAGAAGAAAAATTAACTTATCTTCTAATGTGTCTGTTGCAGTTTTAGGAGTAAAAGAACAATGGAACAGGGTCCATAATCTTCCACCGATATGGTAGACTTGACATCCAGAGAAAATCTTGTGCTATAGAAGATTTAAAAATCTGGCATAGTATATTTAAAAGTCACCTAAGCAGGGCAGGGGACAAAATCTATGTATGTTCAAGGTGGGTGGTTAGATCAGAGGCAGCTAAATATAGCAAGCAACTCCATAAGGTGAACTAGGAAAAAAACACCCCACAGAGAAAATGAAATACCCTTCTATCTTGTCTTTGGCTCTAGATGGAAGGAATTAAAAAAAAGTTTCTTCTAAGAATTTCTAATATAAATCATTGCATGAGTTTGGGACTGGAATTCACACCACCAGTGTGGCCTAAAAATCCCCAGAAAAATTTAAAGAGGCTTCAGGTTGGCAATATTCATAGGTGCCTAGGAGAACTAAAGAAAATCTTATTTGGAAGAACCACTTTAAACTTAGGGCTCAAAAAACTCCAATAGTTAAAATTCCAGAGAACACATACTTAAGTCAAAAATTATAAATCACACAAGGAGATGAGCTACCACAGCAAGAATTAGCAGAAAAGACAAACCTGCAGAATCATCAAACATGCAAAACCTGTACTTACTACAATGATAAGCTTCAGAATATCTAAAACTATGTTTATTATGATTAAATAGATAAAGGAAAAAATTTTTTAAGTGTGACTATGGAACTGGTAGCTATAAAAAATTACCAGAACGTTTGACAAAGAATTAATAGCATTTCTAGGAATTTAAAAACTTTAATGCACAGAGTAAGCAGCTATAGAGAATAGAGTGTGAAAGTCTAACATATGTCTCTTTAGAGTTCCAGAATAAATGTATTAGGAGAACTGGAAGAGAGACAATATTCAAAGATACAGTATTTGCAGATTTTCAAAATTGATAAAAAAAATACCAATCACCAGACTCAGGAAGCTCAACTATTCCCAAAGAGAATGAATATGAATAAATCTACATCTGTAAAACCCTTAAGACAAAGAGAACAACCTTAACAGTGGACAAAAAAAGAAAACAGGCAAATGATACATAGAAATGATATCTACAGTGGCATTTGACTTATCAAGAGAAATGCTAGAAGCCAAAAAATGGAAAAATAAAAATTTTGAGAAAAATTACTCTCAATTTAGTATTTCTGAGTATAAAATTATATCTTGGAACAAATGAAGATGAAATAAGTACATATTGCCAATAAGAATAACTTGTAGAGTTTAAAAAGAACAAGCACTTTACAAAGGGAACTTCTAAAGTCTTTCTTCATATTTCAGAAAATAGTTCTGAGTTGTAGGAAGAAAAAAAAGAGAAGAGAAGATAAAGGAAAAGAAAGGGAAGGGGAGGAAAAGGAAGGAAAGGAAAGGAAAAAGAAGGGAAGGGAAAGAAAGGAAAGGAAAGGAAAGGAAAGGAAAGGAAAGGAAAGGAAAGGAAAGGAAAGGAAAGGAAAGGAAAGGAAAGGAAAGGAAAAGGAAGGGGAAAAAGGTATGCAATTGGTAAATCTAATTAAAGAATAATCATTTAAAACAAAACATTACGGCTCTAAATGTACAGTACAAATTGAGTAGAAATAAAACATTGGGCAAAACAACAGCATACATCAGTGGTAAGTTCTAAATATCCTAAAATGATTGAATTATTTTGGAAGAAGAAAAAGACATTAACTAGAAGAGAGAAACACAGAAGATAAAATCAATAACCTAAATTTAAAAATACATAATATGAGAGAGAAAAGAAAAGAAACAGAGTGAAGGGGCAAAAAGAAAACAAAAATAAATGGTAGAAATAGAGTCAGTTATATCCATTTTCACAACAAATGTAAATGGACTAAATGTTTTGGGTAAGGAAAAAGATGAATTTTCAAGCTCATTTAAAGAAAAAAAATGGAGGATCACAAAACATTCAGACTCAAGATTTAAAAGTGAAAGGATAAAGAAGGGTATACTAGATCAACACTAATCAATCAAAAAGGAGCTGGTGTATCAATACTAACCATAGAAAAATAAAATTTTATGTCAAAACACATTATTGTATATGAAATATATCATCCAATATTGAGTTCTAAGCTACTATGAATTTAATATCATAGATTTACAATATGCAAATGGCAATGGACATATCAAAAAGCACAACTTAACAAATCTAATATCATAGCAGGAGGTTTTAATGTACTTCTCTTATTAAATAATGTCAGGTAAAAAAATTAATAAACTATTAACAGAGAAGCCTATCTTTTTATAAATATTTATGAAAATGAAAAACACAATAAGACTCAAAATTTTCAAAGAATTAATTTCATTCTGAGCTACTTACATGACATATACATAATTTCATATATGTATGTATAATAACTATACATAATGTGCATGTAAGTCTATATAGTTATAGAATCTCATAATTTGTGAAAATCCAAGAAAATTGCATCTAAAGATAAATGTAGGGGTGCTTGGGTGATGAAAATCAAAGGTAGAATAAAAATTAACAAATTAAAAACAAAATTATACTAGGGAGACTTTATAAAGCCAGTATTTGATTGTTTTAAAGGACTAATAAAAATAGTCTCACACTAGTGATATGTATCATTGCAAAAACATAGAGAATACAAATAAAATAATTATATAAATGAAAGAAAACAAAGAAAAACTAATATCAAGCAGGAATTTAAAGAAAAGAATTATTTTTTTAACTTCATGACAACATATTGCACATTTATGTTAAACAGACAAACATCTAGAAAATCCACAAATCCAACCAAAGAAGAAATACTAAATTTTAATAGTTATATATCAATTAAATAAATTGCATCAATAGTTTAGAAATATTTCCACAAAGTTAACACTAGGTAGAGATGATTTTATAGGTAAATTCTACTTGGTGGAATGAAGAAGATAATATGAATGAAGAAAAATAATTCTTAACTTTCACAAACACTTTTAGAAAAAAAAATTGGGTACAATTCCTAAGTCATTTCAGGTGGCTAGCACAACAGATCAAATTAAGAACAATACTGAAAAGAAAATTTAGAGGCTAACCTTACTTATCAATATGGAGTTAAAATTTAAACCCTGAAAAATAATAATTTGTTAAAAAGAGAATATAAAATGGCCTAATTAATTTCAAGTGTGGAAGTGAACCCCGAATCACAAAATTTGTAAAGGTTATACACAACACTAAATTATAAAGTTTTTCTGAAAGTCTTTTCCCTTGATTATTGTTGTTTTCTACTTTTAATTAGAATTATCTTAACATTTGCTTCTTAAATATTTTAAAGTTAGATATTTGTATGCATTCATAGGTTGAACTGTGATATCCCTTGGATTAATCCCTTTCTCATTATGAAACATCTCAACTTTTAGTTGTGCTTCTCGTCTGGTGTTAGTTTCTGTCTAACTTTCTTTGATTAGGTTCTGCCTTCTATGTCTTTTCTCATTATTTTATTTTTAACACTTACATCTTCTTATGCTTAAAGTTTTTTTTTTTAATTTTTTTTTTAAATGTTTTATTTATTTCTAGGAGAGAGAGAGAGACAGCGTGAGCAGGGAGGGTCAGAGAGAGAGGGAGTCAGAGACTGAAACAGGCTCCAGGCTCCGAGCTGGCAGTCAGCACAGAGCCCGACGCGGGGCTCAAACCCGCGAACCGCGAGATCATGACCCGAGCGAAAGTCGGACGCTTAACCGACTAAGCCACCCAGGCGCCCCTTCTTATGCTTAAAGTTATAAGCCTTTTAAGCAACATATAATTAGATTTTGTCTTTATATTTAATGTGACCAACCTTCATTAGTTGGAGTATTTATACATTTATATTCAGTGTAATTAATGATTGCTTTTGTGTCTTTCATTTTACTACTTGTTCTATACTTGGCCCACTTTTTCCATGTTTGTCTCATTTTTCTTGCCTTCTTTTTAATCAATCAAAAACTTTTCATTATTATTTTTCCTTTCCTTATTATCTTATTTGTTATTTATAATTTTATTATTCTTCTAGTAGTTACCCTTCAGATTACAACATCATTCCTCGATGCAGTGGCATCTGATACAAATTACCTTTCCATCTTCCTGATGTTGCTCAAAATGTGGAACATTTTCACTCGGTAGATTCTCTTCAGCATTTTGCAGCTTTGTTGTCATAGTTTAATTCTGTGTTTAAAACCTGACAAGATATTACTGTTGTTTCATATGGTCATTATCAATGTGTATATTATAAACTATATGTTTATCCTTTGTTCTTGCTTTTAGTTCCTTCTTAAATTTCTGTGATTCCCTGCAAGATAACATTTATTTTTTATGACAAAAGAACTCTCTTTGTAGTCTTTCAGTGTAGATTTGCTGGAAAGGAATTATCTTGGTTTTTTGTTTGTGTGAAACTATCATTATTTTACTTTCACTTTTGAAGAATATTTTTACTAGTTATACAAATCTAGGTTGGAAATTATTTTATCTCAGCACATCAAAAGTCCCATTATGCTGTCTTTTGGACTCAATCATTTTGTCACGAAGACATCTGTCAATCTTGTATTTTTCTTGTTTCAAGGTACTGTGCTTCTTACCACCTGTGACTGCTTTAACGTTTTATTATTATTATTATTATTTGGTCTATTGTAATTTTACTATGATGTGCCTAGATGCAATTTTCTTTGTGTAGGTTCTTCTTGGGGTTTGTAGAACTGATTGAATCTGTCTTTCCAGTTTTATAAACTTCCTGACCATTATCACCTTGCATATCATTTTGTCACCCTGCTGCTACTCTGATTGTGGGATTCCAAGCACATACATTTTAGATCTTTTGGCTGTGGCTCAAATGGCATCTCATACATGCATCTGATGCTCTTTTCTGTATTTTCCATTCTTTTCAGTGTTTGTACTTAGTTTAGATATTATCTATTGACTTTTCTTCAAATGAACTACTCCTGGCTTCTGTTGTTTGTAATATTCAGTTATACCCATGTAACAATAATAATAATAATAAAATAAATAAATAAAATAAATAAAATAAAAATAATAAAATACCTTAAGGTATTTTGCATTTTTGTAATTTCCATTGGATTATTCTCTTTATTATGTATACATTTCAGTTCTCTTGGTGATACTTTCTTTTAATCCATTTTCTCCAAATTTCCTGTTTTCTTGATTATATTAACCTTACTAGATTAAATGATACAAAATTGCTATTACTTGACCAGTTTTTATTCACAAAAATATCAGTATCCTATGGCTCAACCTGCTACTTTAATTCCATTATCTGAATAGTCTGTGAGACTCTTCCTACTGCCTATTTATTAGCTTTTCGTCACGTGGCCCTAAATTTTGATGTGTAAAATAATAATTTGTTAAAAAGAGAATGTAAAGGGGCGCCTGGGTGGCTTAGTCGCTTAAGCGTCCCACTTTCGCTTAGGCCATGATCTCGCGGTTCATGGGTTCGAGCCCCGTGTCGGGCTCTGTGCTGACTGCCAGCTCAGAGCCTGGAGCCTATTTCAGAGTCTGTGTCTCCCTCTCTCTCTCTAACCCTCCCCTGTTCACGCTGTCTCTCTCCTAGAAATAAATTTTTTAAAAAAAGAGAGAATATAAAATGACCAAATTAATTTCAAGTACAGAGATCGGCACAAAATCACAAAATTTGGAAAGGCTATTCACCACATTAAATTATGAACATGTTCTTAAAGTCTTTTCCTTTGGTTATTGTTGTTTTATATTTTTAATTAGAATTCTCTTAATATTTATTTTTTAAATATTTTCAAGTTAGATATTTGATGTATAGTGTTCTTGCTGTTGTTGTTGATGATGTTTAATAGCATTGAGTACAACACACAAATCTTAATGTGTAATAATGCATTATCATATATGTATAAACCCATAGAAGTTCTATCCAGATCAAAATATGTAGCATGTTTTTCAATATAATAGGTCTGTTCATGCTCTTCTCAAGTCATTATCTCCCCAAGTATAGCTTGGGAGGCATGCCTGTTTTATACAGTATGCACTCTTTTGTGCCTTTCCCCCCCACTTAATATCATGTCTATGAGTTCAGTTGTGTTGCTGCATCTATCACAACTTTATCCTTTTCATTGTTGAGTAGTTTTCCATTGCATAAATATACCATAATTTATTTATCCATTCTACTGGTCATGGATACTACTTCTTGATGTTTTTCCATTTGAGTGTTTTCATTGTGTGTGTTGCTATAAACATTGTAGTGCATGTCTGTTGGTGGACCATAGCCACTCACTTTGAGGCGAGAATATATAACTGATAAGTACAGATGTTGGTCTATATTATATATGTCTATTTTGCTCTAGTAGGGATTAGTAAATAGTTTTTCAAAGTGATTATACCAATTTGTAGTCTAACTAGCAATTTATGAGAATTCCAACTGTTCTATATTCTCCCTAGAACCTGGTGATGTGAATCTTTTATTTTAAGCCTTTCTGGTGAGTCTTGTAACAATGTTTTATTGAATTTTAATTTGTACTTTTCTGATGATTAATGACAAATATTTTTAAATATGTTTATTGGTTATTTTAAAATCCTCTTTTGAGAAATGTCTATTCAAATTTCTTTCTTAATTTTCTATTGTATTGTTAGAATTGTTCTTATTGATTTATAGGAGTTCTTTTTACACTCAGAGTTTGAGTTCACTGCTGGATATTTGTATTGGTAATGCCTTTTCCAAGTCTGTGTCTTGCTTTTTTATTGTCTTAATGGTGTCTCTTAATGAATATGGATTTTTAATTTTAATGAAGTCTAATATATTCATCTTTTCTTTGACAGTACATGTTTTGGTCTTGTTAAAGAAATATTTGCCTATCCAAAGATAATTAAAGTCTTCCATTTCTTCTTCTAGAAACCTTCTTTGTTTTAATTATCATATTCAGTTCAATGATACATATTGAATTAATTTTTGTGTATTGTGTGAGGTAGGAATAGTATTTGTCAAAATTCTCTAAAGAAACAGAGCCAATAGGATATATATCTCTCTTTCCATTTTTTCACACAATAATAAATGTCATCACATTATTATGAGGCTAAGAAGTCCCAACATCTGCATTTGACAAACTGGAGGCTCAAGAGAGCTGCTGGGTTAAGTTTCAGTTTGAAAATCAGCAGGATCTTGACCCAAGATGAGCTAATGTTTCAGTTCAAGTCCCAAGGTGGGAAAAGATGCATGTCTCAATTCACAACGGTCAGTTAGGAGGTGGTCAGTCTTTTTGTTCTATCCAGATCTTCAACAGATTGGATCAGGCCCACCCACACTGGGTATGGCAATCTGCTTTATCCAGTCTTCTGATTCAAATGTTAATCTTATCCCAAAACACCATCTCAGACATGCTCAGAATGTTTGACCAGATATCTGAGTAACCCATGGCTTAGTGAAGTTGATGCATAAAATTGACCATTAGAGGAGTCAGGTTTATTTTTATCTATTAATCTATCATTTATCTACCTATTTATCTATCTTTCTCTCTCTCTCTCTAATCTATCATCTATCATCATATTCATTTGACCTAGCACCATTTTTTATAAATGATCATCTTGGGGTGCCTGGGTGGCTCAGTCAGTTGAGTGTCATGATCTCACAGTTCGTGGATTCGACCCCACCTCAGGCTCTGTGCTGACAGGTCAGAGCCTGGAGCCTGCTTCGGATTCTGTATCTCCTTCTCTTTCTGCCCCTCCCCTACTCATACTCTGTCTCTCTCTCTCAAAAATAAATAAACATTAAAAATTTTTTAAAAAATAAAATGATCATCTTATTCCCACTAAATTGTGTGAATCCTTTGTCATTAAATCATGTGGCTGAAAAGGGTAGTTATTAATGCAATGGACAAAGCTAATCACAAATGTAGCTATACATACATGTTTATAACTATTTAAAAATATTTCATATTTTTACCAAAGTAATGAATGTGTATAGTTAAAAAATAAGGTAGCCTTAAAGAGCTGCCCTGCACCCCTTTTTCCCTCTCCCCATTCCTGCTTTCCATAAGCAACAGTTTTTCATGATTTTACCCACCTCTAATTAATGCTTATATTGCTATTTCTTGATTTATGAGTGTTACATATTATATGCTGATTTCTTATTTTATTAAGCTTTTTTTTTCTTTTTTGCTTTCACACATCCACTCCCCATTTCTCGTCCTCCTTCTAATCAATACATCTACATCACAACTTATGGTTAAATCACTAATTAATGTTTATATTAATATGACCATTTTGTTCTCTGACTAGCCAGGCAGCAAACAATAATTGTTTTGTCCAACTTCTTGGTTTTGGAGGGCATTGAGCATTGTTTTATTTTCTAATAAATGCTTAGTGTTCTATTTGTTGAGATACATGTTTCTCTCAAAATAACCTAAAAAGTCTTTTAAATATCTTTCAGGTTTTTTCCCCCAAATTTTCAGACATGTTTCCATGTCTTTTACCCCTAGAGACTTCCCTCCAGAAGTCCACCTAGCTTATAATGTTTCAGTGGAGAATTTTAATCTCATTTCTTATTCTTTTGTATATATCCATTCCCCTCTCCCCTCAAGCTCTTAGGATCTACTCTTTATCTCTGGTTTACTGAAAGTTTGTAATAATGTGGTTGACATAGGTTTTGTTTTTTTTTATTGTTGTTCATTCTGATGGATGCTTCATGGACCCTATCTATTTGGCAATTTCTCTTATTATTTTTTTTGTTGATATTCTCCCCAGACTTCTCTCATACTGGTCAGATATGGGAATCCCTGAATTAACTCAACACATTTCTCATCTTATCTCTTCTGTTATTCATCTTTCCATCTCATTTGCCCTAATTTGTTTTATTTTCTTCCACCTATTGTCCCTTCCTCCAAGTTCTTTTTTGTTTGTTTGTTTTTATTTTTGTAGCCTTCCTTGTCTTAGTCTGTGTCTTTCATGTTGAATCCTCTCTCCTGTAGTGTGATTTTGGGCTCTCCATTCATATTTAAGAGCAAGACTCCAAACTCATTGGAAGCACCATGTGTCCCCATTGCCTTACCACTGTGCGCCTCCACTGTGCTGCAGTCAAGCTGCCAGTCGCTTTGTCTTTCTGTTGCAAAGCCTCCTAATGGGGGCCTTGTAAGGATTCTATTTGTGGCCCTTCGGTTTTCCCGGAAAATAGTCCTTTAATATCATACCTGGTGGTTTGGGTTATACAAATGCTGACACCCCGGACATGGGGCAAAGGAAGAGACATGGGGTGTGACCATTCTGGGTTTGGATTTTTTTTGTTTGTTTGTTTCCAACTTAGCACCTTCTCTCCCAACTCTGTCTGGTTTCCCCACATCTGGAGCCTCTCAATTCCAAACATAATAAAATGCCTGTTTCCTGTAGAGATGGAAATGGGATATATCCTTGGCTACACATGGAAGACAGAGAGATTGGAAAAGGCATGGGGGGTGGTGTCTGACTGCTCGCTACAGATGTGCAACCTTGGTGACTGGTGATGCCAGACCCCAAGCCTTCCCAGGGCCCTGTGGGGAAAATCACTTTGTTTTTCACTGTTATTCTCCCTGTTGGCACAAAGGATTCCTTTTCCTAAGCTCTTCTGACTCATTTTCCCCTGCTCAGTTTGTTATCATTGAAATATTTCATTTGTATCCACAAACACTATTCTATTCTCTTTATGTTTATGGGTCATTATTATTTCAGCTATTTTGCTGTTGTGCCAAGAAAATTTTGAGAAAGTGAAGAAATAAATGTGTGAGGAATTTAACTTAAATTCCTTTCCTTACACCCAAACAATACGATGCCCCACATTAAGCAGAGGATGTTTATTTTGAAATAAAGCTTATCAATAAAGACTAATACAATGAAAATTTTAAAAATTAAAAAATGTGAAAATGTTGATCCATGTTATATGTCACCAAAAACAATGAAATGCATTCCCAAATAATAGAAACCCTATCCTCTTGTAAATAATAAAAACTACATTAACCCCTCTACTGCTGCTGCTGCTACTACTACTATTAATTTTATCATTGCTACTAGAAATAAATCCTAGAATAAGAAAGTCAAAATAAATCACAAAATCTTTAAAAATAAATGTCAGTGAAAACACTCTATGTAAGGATGTGTGAGTACTCACAGGAATATGGGTAGTCTTAAATGCACATAGTAGAAAATGAAAAGTAAGATAAGTGAATCTAAAACTCAAGAAGATAGACAGTGGGTGAAAAGTAAACCAAAATTCTATGAGAGTACGTAATAAAGATAATGGGAAAATTTACTAAAACAGAAATTTAGGGAAACCAAGGCAACTCAAAAAGCTTGCTTCATAAGACAAAAAAAAAAAAAAAAAAATCAAGAAAAAAATGGGGAAAAACAAACAGAAAAAATGGAACAATACATAGATATAAAGAACATGAAAAGTTATGAGTAATCTACACACTGCTTACTGCCAATAAATGTAAACATTAAATCAAAAATTTAAAGAGAACATAAGCAGTGAAAATCAGCACAAGTTGAGATGAACTACCTAAATATACTAATAATTACAGAATAAACTGAGAGAAAGTTGTGTATCAATCCCTAAAAATGTATGAGGCTCAGCTGGCTTTATGGGTAAGTTCTACCAATCTTTACCGAATAAACATGATACTAGGGCATATGAAGTGGTCCAGACCATAAAAATAAAAGTGTAAAGTTCCTCACTGAACTGTTTCTGTGATTCTGGCTTAACCTCACACCCAAACCAAAAATGAGCTTTAACACAATCAATGAAAAGAAAAGAAAAAAGGGTAAGTCAATCTTACTTATGAACATAAACTCAGAGATCCCCAAAGACCTTATTCTAGCAATAATATAAAAACATAGTATGCCTTGACCAACCATGGCTTACTCCAGAGGGTACGACTGATGTAATTTTATAAATTGATCTTGTAATTAACTGACTTCAAAGATTAAGCCAGGACAATAACAAATCCTATCATTTCAAGAGATGATAGATTTAATGTCCATTCTATTAGAAGTGCTGGCAGACTAGGTGTAATAGGGAATATCTCTGTTAGAGTAGCAATCAGGAGCGACAGCAAGTATTATTTTAAGAGTAAAATATCAGAAGTATTCCTTCATTGCTATTCTTCACGTTATTCTGAAGGTCTAGCCAGACAATGAAAAGTAAGACATATACAACTGAAAAGGAAAAGACAAAATGGCCTCTAGATAGTAGACTTTATACAATGCAGAAGTTCAATATGAGATCAAAGAAAAAAGATCACTATACCAATGGTGCTCCTCACCCCCTAGCCACCATCATATAGAAAAAAGCATGAACAAAAGATGCTCATTTCAAAAGGACCCGAATGGTAATTCCCAAAACTCCTAGGAAAACTACCTCTTGCTTTTCAAAGTTTTTCTTGGCAGCTCTTGAATGCCAAGATAATCCGTTGAAATATTTATCTGAGTGTATATATGTGTGTGAGTACATGTTTGTGTGTGTGTGTGTGTGTGTGTGTTTATGCACATATATTTCTATTTCATTTATCCTTCAGCCATCCCATGAAAGTGGACTTTTTTTTGGCACTACCTCCAGGGCGGTAGATGGTCCACTCTCAAGGAAAGCTGTCTGCAATTTGTCTTCTTCTTCCCTACTTTTTCAGGAGCTGGCTCATGAGATCATGCTAAGCATTACTGGTGGGCACCAGTGAAGAGACGGAAGGAAGAGGGTGTGCCTTCCATGTTCCCAAAGAAGAGTTTAGACCATAAAAATCAATATGTAAAGCTGCTTGATGGCAAAAGCACTTGATGGCAACACCTGGAGAGGTACATGGTCTTGAGAGCATGGTTCGCAGCAGACCTGCGCAGGTTGGGCCCTAAGTTACTGGGTTCTCAGCTTCAACAGTAGCTTGGCATGGTTGCAAGTATCCCCTGACTTCATGGGCTTCAGGGGCTGACTTCATGTTATGAGTTCCAGAATGAGCATGGTTGGGGTGACTTTGATCATCCTCAGGGTCAGACACCCTTCATCTGTTTCCTTGGGACACCCAAGGAGAGAGACAGCTGCCCTGAATCTGAAGTCAACCAGCCACAGGTTCAGATCCATATGCTGAGGGTAACGGGACACGAGGAGGAGCCCACGCCCTTGTAGGTGACACCAGGTCTGCACAAACAAGGGAACAGAATGAAGTTCCAGCTTGCTTTAGCTCTGTTATTTTTTCCTGTCCTGCATGTCTTAATCCAACCCTACCTACCTAATGCACTCACTCTGTGAGTGTCAGTTTGTGGTCTGTAAACTGAAGACAAGCCTCACATCCTCCCCATGAAGATTGAAAAGCTAAGGCTTTCAGTGTGTCTGGAACAGATTTCAGCATATTCAAAGCACCTCATCCCTGTTAGGTATTATTACTGTTGCCGTCATGTATAACATGGAGTCAAAATATATACTGAAAAGCTATTAGACAATATAGAGATAAATGCAGATACACACAATGTTGGTGGTAGATTATAGCTCTGTATTTCTGAATTGGTATTTTATTCTTTGCTCACTTAATATATCAAAGTCAGAGAAGTCTCTTGATAAAGTTTATTTAGTAGTAATGTATCAACCTCTGCAAAGATTCTGCTTTATTTTCTAGTACCCGTGGACTATTTACAGAAATAATAATTACATGTTAGACCCCCAAAATAACTGAACAAATTCTTAAAGAGGTTTTCATGGTTATATCCTCTGATTGCAATGCAAGCAGACTATATATAAGTAGTACGATTTTGAGTGAGAATCTACCTTTGACCTTTGAATAACACAGGGTTAACTGTGCACGTCCATTTATATGCAGATTTTTTGAAAAGTACAGTACAGCACTGTAAATGTATTTTCTCTTCCTTATGATTTTCTTAATAACATTTTCTTTTACTCAGCTTACTTTATTGTGAGAATACAGTATATCATACATATAACTTACAAAATACATATTAATTGACTATTCGTATTATTGGTAAGGCTTCCGGTCAACAGTAGTTAAGTTCTTTGGGAGTCAAAAGTTATATGTGTAAATACAACACTATCTGTTAACTATCCTTGAATAAAAAATAAATAAGCACATAAATAAATAAATGTTATATGCAGATTTTTGACCGATCAGGGCATGGGCACCTCTAACCCCCATGTTCATCTGAGATCAACTGAACTTGAAACTCAGTACACACATTGCTGTGTAACTCAGTAAGAAACAAACCACAACAAATTAAGACTATTTGAAAAAATACTGAGCTAACAACATAGGAAAACTTATGGATTGCAGCCAAAGCTGTACTTATTATCGCAGTAATAATCTGAGATGTTTTTCTTATTAAGCCAGACAAACATAAAAACAAATAATCTAACAGTTAAACTCAACAAGTCTGCAAAAAACAAGAAAGCGTAAGAAAAGTAGGAGGGAATGGGGCGCCTGGGTGGCTTAGTCGGTTAAGCGTCCGACTTTTGCTTAGGTCATGATCTCGCGGTTCGTGGGTTCGTGCCCCTCGTCGGGCTCTGTGCTGACTGCCAGCTCGGAGCCTGGAGTCTGTTTCAGTCTGTGACTCCCTCTCTCTCTGACCCTCCCCTGTTCACGCTGTCTCTCTCTCTCTCCTAGAAATAAATAAAAATATTTAAAATAAAAAAAAAAGAAAAGAAAAGAAAAGTAGGAGGGAAGAATTAACAGAAGTAACCAGCATAAATATGCAGTCAGCAGAATTGCTAAATAGATGAGGCTGGGTTCTCTGAACTGACGAATAAAATATTCAAAACCAAGAAATCTAATCAAGGAAAAATGAGACCAAAATAGGATTGAGAATAAAGACATAATCACAAATAGGAAGGGGATTTATAGATGTTTAAAAGTTGTCTATGAACGACTCTGCTAAATATGGAAGCTGCATACAATTCATAATGTTCAGGGAAAACACATTTAAATTGGCTTAAGAAAATCTAGGAAATAGAAATAAACCAGAGACCCTTAAAAAATAGAAAAGTGTTGTCAAAAAGCTAGTGTTATTAAGGATGTGGGACCAGAAGTTTTGCCAGGAAAGGTTTATTAACTGTTCCAGAGAACGGAAACAGAAAGTCAGTCTCTGTCTGTCTCTCCATCTGTCTCTGTCTCTGTGTCTCTCTCTCTTTCTCTCTCTCTCTCTCTTTCTCTCTCTCTCTCTCTCTCTCTCTCTCTCACACACACACACACACACACACAGAAAGAGAGAGAGAGAAATTTTAAAAAGTGAGTACATTCCAGAAAAGAGGAAATAAGATTTTTGAAATATATTTTTGCTTATAATATGATGACCTACCTGGAAAAGCCTAGAGTCAACTGAAGAGCTACTGAAATTAATGGAAACTGAGTAAGGTGGCACATTACATTACAAAACGTAAATATAACCCTTGTCTATTTCATCAGAAATACCCAGTTGATAAACGTAATAGAAAATGATCCCCAATTTGTTACAACATTCTGAAACATAAAATATCCAGAATAAATGTAATGAGAAGTGTGCAGGACCTATAGGGAGGGGAAAAATCCTATGAAGTCTTACAGAGGGCTGTCAAAGCAAAGCTGCACAGGTAAACATCCCCGGGAGGGAAGGGGGAGGAGTCCTACTCTCTGGGGGAGAGAATCTGACGTGCACTTGTTCAAGCTGATCTCGGCATGGCAGTCGACTACGTTCCAGACCTGCTGCCCTGCCCAACTTACCCTGACCCGCCAGAAGTGGGGGCACACGTCAGCCTTCCCCGCCTCAGACTCCCTCGTCACCTTTCAGCTCAAGAAAGCTTAGGGCTGTGTGTTCCCAGGGGGACACTGCTTCATGCATGGGGACCATTCCTGGGCATCTGTCCCCGCTGCCACCAGCGTGCGCCCCAGGCTTACAGTTGAAGACAGAGCAAGGTGGCGCGTCCATGTGTCCAGGATCTCAGAAGACAGTGGTCCAGCTGACTCGGCTCCCGCAGTCCGCACTTGCTGATGTACTGGGTAATTTCTAAATCTGCACCCTACTTTTCTCTAGAACCATTTTGCTGTAACTGTTGTCGTTACTTCTTTGTTTGTGGTTATACCAAGGTGGGTTTGGGGGGCTCCAGTCTGCACCTTTATCAGCCTCCTTCCTGATCCGTGCACAGGCCACCCTAAGTACACACGCTAAGTGCAAACTGCGTATTTGCTGTGAAAGCATGGCTTCCAGAGAAATGCCCTATCCCCACTTCCAGCCAGATTACTGTCCTAAATGTGTCCTACAGGGAAATTCCAGACACGCCCCTCCCCATGCATGTTCCTTGTGCAGCTGCTCACACCTGGCCTCCTTTGCCGTCTGACACGTCCTGTTTATCATGGTCGGTGGAGCTGTGCTCCGTGCCCTCAGTGTGCAGCTCATCCCTTGTCCATCAAGGCATGGTCTCAACCCAATGCTGAGGCTGGGAAGTGCAGAAGCAAACACTAGATTTTTTTTTTTTTTTTTTTTTTTTAGTTCTCGTCAATTAACCCATGAAGCTAGTTACTTAATTTTATATCTGAGCTCTAAGTCATGGCCAGCGTCTGCAGGGCCTGCAGGGTTTCTCAGAACTTTCCTAATTCTGTACAACCAGCACTCCTGGCTTTCATCTGCACCTGGGTGGGCAGCCAAGATGAATGAGTGAATAGAAATATGACACAGGAGGGCCCTGAATAGACTCAGTGGTCAGGAGACATTAATCTTGAGGTGTGCGATACACTTTCTCGGAGGAGTGAATGTCGCCCTTTCTGACCACCACACTTCATTTATCTGGTTAATCTCCCATAACTTGGGCCTCGTGATTAACCCTGTAAGTAAGTTCTGCTCCGGTGGTCTGTGCCCCTCCTGAGTCGTCTGTGCCCTCCTGAGTTTCCAGGAGGGCACAGACCACTGAAATCCCTTCTCCGACCCGTTCATAGACGTCAGCCTTCTGGGATCCTGCATGACCCCTCACGTCATCTGGGGTTACCTCTTTCCTTTTGTGACTTTGACTTAAACAAGTCAGTCCTATAAATGTCACAGCTGAGGTCAACACCACGTATAACAAGGCATGATCTAGCAAGCATTCCCCAGACACCTACCGAGTGGCCGGCCCTGAGGAAGGCACTGTTGGGATTGTACAGGTAATGAAAATGTGGCCTCTACCCTCTCTGAATTTATGCTCTACTAAGGGACACCTTAACTCTCACCTGGCAGAGAATGTTCCACACTTGAGGAGCGTGCCGGGGATACATGGCAGGTGGGGGCCTGCCACTGCTTTTTGAGGGGGAGGTGCTTAGCTGTCTGGGACAGGGAGGCAACTGTCCGGCGGGAGGAGCAGGCGAGGGCCCCCAGTGGGAAGAGTCGTCCAGTGGGAAGAGGATGAAGGGGATGGCAAGACTGATGTGACTAAAGCTTTAGGCATATGAGGGAAAGAGAATTGTTTCAGGATGTCCAAACTGGCCTTTCCTCTCTCGGGACAGGATAAGACATGTGGCAGATGTCACATTCGCCATCTTGTGAGAATCTCCAATGAAGTGTGTGATAATTGGTTATTTATTTGATTCTGGAAGTCCTCAACCACAATGAGGCTAGAATTATACAGGTTCGAGAGGGACATGAGGATGGATAAAGAAGGTGTGATACATATACACAATGGAATATTACCCAGTCATAAAAAAGGAATGAAATTCTGCCATTTACAACAACACGGATAGAGCCAGAGAGTATAATGCTAAGTGACATAAACCAGTCAGAGAAAGACGAATACTATATACTTTTACTCATATGTGGAATTGAAGAAACAAAGCAAATGAGCAAAGGAAAAAAAGAGACAGAGAAAGAGAGACAAACCAAAAGCCTGATTCTTAACTATAAAGAACAAACTGGTGGTTACCAGAGGGGAGGTGGGGGTGTGTGTGAAATGGAGGATGGGGTTCAGGAGAGCACTTGTAATGAGCACTGACTAATGGATAGAATTGTACTACTATATTGTACACCTGAAACTCACATAACATTGTATGTTAATTACACTGGAATTAACATAAAAAAGGGAGAGAGAGAAGAGAGTCGAGAGAAGGAGAGAGATGGGGAGGGAATCCCTGAGGTGGATTACTTTGGAAAGCTTGGGGACGACTGCCATACTTCTCCCTCCAGCCTCACCTGGAACAGGAGAGAAATCCTTCATAGGGGATCACTTGGGATGTTGCTGTGTGCCCGCCCCCCCCAGTCAGTATACAGGTGTCAGTGTCTGCTTACCCTTGGGAAGCCCAGAGGACGGAGAATGTCCAGAGACGGTAGGAGTGCCTCCTATGGTCCATCCAGGGAGAACACCTGCCCTCAAGATGCGGTGGCTCTTCCCGAGGGGGGTGGGGACCATCTGAAACTTGGGGGCTGAGTCAGGGTGTGGGTGGCTGGGGTTGGGGAATGCATCACTGGCTTCATGGAAAGTTCTTTGGTGAAGCACCCACGCAAAAGCAGCTGGTGTCAACTTGAGTTCTCTGCCATCCCAGTAACAACTTCCCCAGGGACCTTGGCTCTCTGCCTCCCTCCTCCAAATGTACAGGACCAAGATACATGGGCTTGCAAGTGAGAAGGGAGGTGAGTGAAGGCAGACGTCCCTGAGACGTCAGGGGACAGTTGGGAACTGGTGAATGTGAGAAGTCAGATTTGCAGAAAACTGTTCAACCAATTATACATGGGGCTGTCTTCTTGACTTACTGTATTGAAACTGCTTTGTGAGTTAAGGCGATTGTAAGATATTCTGTGTGCAAGAGTGACTTCCTAAGTCTGTGTGCAAGGGTAGGGGAAGGGACAGAAGGAAGGAGATGGCCATAAAGTCGTGGGCCAGGCCTTCTACTTGTTCCAGGTATTGACTATAGCACTTAGTCAGACCTTGAGAGAGGGGGTGTGAAATGTCAGGGAAGGCTAAGCACACTCTGGAGAAGAGGGGTGTCTAAATTCAATGTCTGTAAAACTGAGCGCTCCAATTCGCTAAAGACACATTTCACTGTATTTGTGTAAAACAGGATAAATCAACTTCCAAATCTCCTTCTGCGTTTTTGTAAAAGTGGTAGAAACTTATGGAAATGGAGAAGTCATTTTTCAATATTGTTACACAGTTTTCTGAATTCTAATGACTGCATTATAGTCTACTTAACCACTTCCTACTCGATGGACGTTAGGTTGTTTCCAATTTTTCACCATTATAAATAATGCTGTGATGAATATCAGTGTGCATAAATCTTTGTGGTTACCTCTGATTACATCCCACGGTGAAAGCGGCAGAGGTGGGATTACCAAATGAATGAAGAAATGTAAGGCTTTTGATACAAACCGCCAGTTTCCCCCAAATCCTGTACCAATCTATAACCCCATGTATGAATAATCCGCCTTACTCCCACCGTGCCAAGCTACAAACATAAAATATTTTAAAATGTTTTCTAATATGAGAAAAGATAAATGGTATGTCAAGGTCTTAATTTGTATTCCCTTGAAATCGAGTAAGAATAAATAACTTTTTATGCTGACCACATGTAATTCTCCTTTATGCCTTTTCTTTTTTCTTTTTTAAAATAGCTTATTGTCAAGTTGGTTTCCATATAACACCCAGTGCTCATCCCCACAAGTGCCCTCCTCCATGTCCATTTCCCCCTTTCTCTCTCCCCCACACCCATCAGTCCTCAGTTTGTTCTCAACATTCAAGAGTCTCTCATGATTTGCCTCCCTCCCTCTCCCCATCTATTTCCCCCCTTCTTCTCCCCCATGGTCCTCTGTTAAGTTCCTCCTAATCCTCCCCTAAGTGCAAACATATGGTATCTGTCCTTCTCTGCATGACTTATTTTGCTCAGCATAACACCCTCAAGGTCCATCCATGTTGCTACACACGGTCAGATTTCATTCTTTCTCATTGCCATGTAGTATTCCATTGTATCGATAAACCGCATCTTCTTGATCCATTCGTCTGTTGATGGATACTTAGGCTCTTTCCATGTTTTGGCTATTGTTGAGAGTGCTGCTATGAACATTGGGGGGGCTGCTTTATGACTTCATGTGTTACTTGTTTTTATGTTTTTAGGGTCTTTGACTCTTTCCTATCAGTTTCTGTGCATACTCTGCATAATAAAAAACATTAATTCTTCGTCTTATTTGATGTAAATTTCATCTGCAGTTAATTATTTACCTTCTAGTAGTAATACTATATAATATTATATGTTTTGAATATTATGGAATCAAGTCTATACAACGTATACAGTTTATTTTAGCAAGGCAAAAATGTCTAGATTATAATTATAGGTAAAAAGGCAAGGTATGAAATAATAATTACAGTATGGTTAGAACTATGTTATCACACACATACACACGTGCACCTACACAAATAAAAACCAAAGTCCTAATACCAAATCCCAGAAGTTTAACAAAATTTTAATAATGGTTGGGGTTAAGAACAGGACATGTAGACAGTTTTTTTCTTCTCCATTTTTAATTTTTTAATTTATTTTAATTTTTTTAGAGAGAGAAAGAGCACAAGCAGGGGAGAGGGGGAGAGAGAGAGAGAGAGAGAGAGAGAGAGAGAGAGAGAGAGAGAATATATCCTAAACAGGCTCCACACTCAATTCCACCATGGGATCATGATCTGAGTCATGGGGTTGGATGATCACCAGGTGCCCTTTCTCCATTTTTTATATATCTCTTATTTTGTGTAACGAGAAACTTAAGTATTACATGTGAATCTTATTCCACAAATTTAGATGGGCAAGGACTGTCCTATAATTTTTATTAAATCAAACTAAGTGTGACTTACGTTTCCATCCCACAGGGCTGTTGGGAGATTTTGTCCCAGCTCTTTTTGTCACTTTCATTCCATCGGGCACACTAAAATCCCAAAGGTTCACTCAGCAGCCACAAACCAGAGCCTCCAGTTTCAGTGGGTCCTGGTATCAACCCATTAGATCTTACCCAAGGTCTCCATTCCCTGGAGAAGGGCACCCTGACCCGTCGTGGGCACAGGCTCTCTCCTCTGACTCAGAGGCCGGGATATGCATAGAGCCTCGGTAGGCTGTGCAGGCATTCTGCTCTGGCGCTGGAGCCCCCACAGATCCTGCCCCCTTCCAGGTCTCCCCGTCTCTCTCCTGCCTCTAGCTCTCCCACCGCCACTTCAGAACACAGGCATCTCTTCTCTTTCCCGAGGGGATCAGGCCTTTGGAAAACAAGCCAGGAAGAGAGTCTGCCTTTAGGAAAAATCCAAATGGACTGGTGACATCTGCTCAGATGGTTCATGTCTTCTCCCCAACCCCCATACCTTACCCTGAGGCATTTGGACCTGATATGCTGTCCAACGTCTGGGAGCTCACAAATACACTCCCTGCCCCACACACTCACCTTTCACTGACTTCGCCTTGACTGAGCATTTCCTACCCCAATCCCAGTCTCAGTTTAAAGGAACCATCTCTCTGAGGAAGCCTTCTCTTGCCCCCGGACCTGGGCCAGCACCTGTCCCCATGTTTCCTTTGCATCCTGCACTGGGCCATCCAGAGAATACATCCCAGGGTGTTAAACAGCTTGCTTACTTACTTACTGGAGTCCCTGTCTAGACTGGAAGATCCAGGAAACAGCAGTCATGTCCAGAATGCAGCAAGCACTCACTGAATGAAAGAGTGAACAGGGTCACATGTTTCTCTGCTTCCAGCCAATCACTGGCAGGCTTGCTGCTGAGTGATAGTGGGAGTTTTCTTTTGTACATGTTATCACTCTACTCATTGGACGCTGTGGAATGGCACTGCACACTTCCATGACTGACTCCCCAGCTTGTCTGTGGGCCACTTGAGGGACAGGAGTCCTTACCTTCCTAGTGCACAGCCCAGGGCAGCACCTGGTACACAACACACACACACACACACACACACACACTTACTCACTCACACGGGTTTTCTTTTTCCTTTGTTTTAGTTCTTAAATCTTTTTTTTTTTTTAAAGTTACCTACCTTTCCAAATGCACAGAAGTTCAATCACTTGTAACGTGCAGGTAGTCATAGCTATGGATACAAATATATAGAGATGTCGATATGTAGATTTACTCAGAGATATAGATTTAGGTGTGGATATAGATGAGCAAAGTGATTTTGAGATTCATTTGAAGAATAAAGTAAGGACAGCTAACTATTTTGAGAGGGAGGAGGGACTCGCTGTAACAGACACTAAAATGTATTATAGAGCCACAGTACTTAAAACAATGTGGTATTGACAAAAAGAATGGACAGATCAATGGGTGAGAATTGATAACCCAGAAAGAAACATTCCCTAGTGTATGCAAGCATTTAATTTGTGATAAAACAAGCAACTCGCCAAAAGGAAAAGATGGATTATTCAATAAATGACTTGGGGAATTACTAGCTCATTAGGAAAAACACATTCAGGTCATATCCATGGATCCTACTCTATAGCAAAACCAATCTTAGATTAATTAACAAGTTAAATTTCAAAAATTTGTTGAAACTATAACAGCAATTAAGTGGAGAGAGAAATTTCAAAACCTAAAATTAGTGTAAGATAAGAAAGGAAGGGAGATTGATAAAATGGTGAGAACATTACTGGCATTTTATGTAGAACTTCATCACCATTAAAAACAAACAACCAAAAAAACCAGACAAACATTTTAAAAAGCAGTATAGATAAGGAATTAACTTCCTTCATGTTTTAAGAATTACTTAAAAATCAATGATAGAAAAGCTAGTTATCTACCAGGAAAAAAATCAATTAGTGATTCTTCTCAGTTGTGGGAATACTAGCAATCTTTATTTTGAATGTTTTTCCGTATTTTTAAAAATATTTTGCAACAAGCATGTGTTAATTTATAAGCAGATTATAGGCCACAATACTTTACAGCACATGTTTACCCTGATAGAGTGAGTTGGGGAAAGGGTTTCAAAGAATATTGTAATTTATAGGATATTAATGCAAATGGGTAATAAGCATATAAAAATGATCCCACTCAGGAGAAATTTAAAAAAAAGCATTGTGATACTAATTTTCATTTATAAAAATGGCAACATCTTTTAAACGCACGTAAGCTTCAATGTGGTGAATGTATGGAGAAGTTGTATTCTCAGGTACATGCTAGTCATCACAAGGACTGATAAAGCCCTTCTGGGGTGCAATTTGGCAATATATATCAAGAATCTGAAATATGAACCTACATTTTGACCCAGTCCTTCATCTCTAAAAACCAATTAGGCAGGTCCACAGTGATTTATGTACATGGCAGAGCAATATAGACCATAGGCTGGCATCTTGGTGTCCCCTACTCCTGCCTCCAGTAGGAAGCTGCTCCCTGCTTCTGGAACTGGACAGTGTCTTTGCCTTCCGTGACAGCCCACCTCAACCTTGGCACCTGGAATGTCCTCACCTCTCGGCCTATACCTAAAGAGTACCTCCAAATCTCCAGAAAAGCCACTGCCAAGATGGGCCATCCACACCTCTTGTGCCTGGCGGCGCTTGTGGCCAGCATGACTTTTTTCTGTAGCGCCCTCCCTAAATGGGCAGAGTCCTGACGTCATGGGAGCAGTGATTCGTGAAGTCATTTGAAGACCTGGAGGAAACCCTTAGCGTACCTTCTGCATTGTGTGATCTTGGACAGACCACTTCTTCCTTAACTTATCAAGCACGTATTGACCAGCTGCTATGTGCTGGGACCCAGGCCAGGTTATATGCTTGTGAACAAGCCACCTGGGATGAGACATAGTTGGTTTCTTGATCTTTAAACAATGATGATAACATGCTTCCCCACCCTCCCACCTTCCATGAGGTGCATAGAAAAGAATAAATGTCAATCTGCTACATAGCCTATGATGTTCTGTTAACCTGCAAGCCATTTTTTTTTTTTTTAGTCTCTTGAGTTATGGTATGAGCACTGAAAATATCCGGACCATCAAATCTTTTCTTTTACTTTTTTCCTTGACAAAGGGCAGCAGTAAAGCATCTTAGAAGGCTCTAGTAATCATAGAGCATGCCTGGATTAGGTCAGTGACCTGCCATGGTCACACTGTGGGATATTGATGAAGGCTTTACTGGCACAGTGCCAACCATTTGCAAAGACAGACATCTAAGAGTCATTCTCGAAAATGCCTTGTTGATCATCCCTTTCCCATCACCATATCCGAACCATCACTAAGTCTTACTGATTCTTACCTGCCTACCTCCCTCCAGCTCATTTTGGAATACTGTGTAAAATTCTCAAAGTCTTCCATTTCCTTTTAGGATAAAGACCCAATTCTCATAAAGGTAGGAATATGCCAACCCCTGCCTACCTTAACACAATATCTCATACTAATGCCCTACAGCCTGACACCAACTGTACCACATCCTCCTGCCCTAGGGCCTTTGCACAGCATGCTTCTCTAACTGCATTCTCCTTGCCCAGTCTTTTTCTTACATACTAGTTTTTGTTTCCTACTCATATGACAAGTTTCCCTTATTATGTGCCTGTCATATATATGCAACTTTTCTCTCATGGGCTAAATATGTCCCAATTTATATGATTCTATATCCCTGTTCTGAGATATTTGACTTTAGACTTCTACGATGTCTGGTTTTTCTTTAGAAGGTAAACTCCATGAGGCCAGGTTCCTACTGAATAACTGAACAAACAGGAGAACAGGAAGGGACTTGACCATCCTCACTGGAGATCAGCTCTGGACCCTAGGATATCCAAGTGATGGCCAAACTGAACAGAGACCTGAGGGACTCAGCCTGCCCAGGGGCTGAGTGGAGAATGCCTCATGTGTGTAGTCTGAACACATTTCCTGAGCATGTGGACATAGAGAAGAGAACACTGTGGACATCTGGAGAAAGATTTTAAGGAAGAAGTAGGAAATAAAAGGAAACTCAATTCCTCCGCCCATGGCAAATCTGTCTCCCTATCAATTCCGTTTTACACTTCTCTTTTCTGCCTTCCCTTGTCCCCGATGCTTTTCCTTCCCTAGTTAGCACTCTGTATTCTAAACGTTTAATGAACCCAGTGGCCCTGACCGCTCTCCTCTTTAACCAGAAACATAATTGCCTCGTTAACCTTTGGGGGGGAGGTTTGGCTCTGCCCCTCAAGGGTTGGAGGCCTGAATTTCTGGGCATGCCCGTGGCCGCAGCTCAGATAGCAGGCGAGAACTGATGGCAGAGCAGCGGGTTTGGGGCTGAACGCTCATTTGCTGGGCTGGAGAGCAGGCATTATTGACTCCCATGGCAAAATGCACCTGCTCCTTTGCATGTGGGGCTGTTATTTAAACAGTTGTGCCCTTTGTCTCTCTGTCTTGCTGGGAAGTCCAGGGACCCAGGAAATTCAGACTCATGGTTTGTGATGGGCAGGAGGTGATTCCTTGTGATATTCCTCTGGTTAATACTCAACCAGTGGGGAAACCAAAAATAAAGGGGAAAAATCAGGTGATTGGCTCAATTGGCTACCATTTTTGGTAACAAGTGGGAGCTGTTTTTGCCGCATCCACAGCAAACAAAGCTGGATTTACTTCCTCTGCCCACTGAAATCTGAGCAGAGGATCAGTTGGCCAAATCCTCTTGGTGAGTAAGTTGGTCTAACACCAGCAACATTTCCTGGATGATGGGAGAGTTCTCAAAACTCTTGGAAGAGGGTTGAAGCCATCCGGTTGGAGCCATGAGGTGTCTGACTCTCTGTGGAATGATTTACATGTCTTAACTCATGTAATCCTCACACCAAGCTTTCAAGGCAGACGTGGTGAGTCAGTTGAGACTCAAAGAGATAAAGCAACTCCCCCAGGGTTGGGCAGCTGGTAAGTGGGATGCCACAGACACAAAACAGTCCTATTTACTTAAAAGTCTGCTCTGATTCTTGCTGTTACCACATGAAGTAGAGCTGCCACCGCTGTCCTCGTGAAACTGGTGGAAACCTTGGACACAACATAGCTAAGCCTTCCTAAATATAAAATAAGCACAAAAACAGCTCCGGGAAGATGGAATTTTCTGGAGCCTCTACCACCATCTATCTGACGGCCCTTACAAAATACTGAGTATAATGAGAAAGCGTTTTCAACAGGGAAGGTCAAAGGCAGACATCTAGATTACATCATAAAGCTTTACAAATCCTCTTAGCTTCTATTCTAAGCTCTTCTTTCCTGTGCTCAGGCCAAGTGAATCCCATCTTGGCCACGACGTCTCGGCACCATCGCTGTAAACAGGCAAGCATTCGTTCATTCAGCAGATGTTTCTGGAGTGCTTCCTATCAAGACCCAGGGGCATTAGCTACCAGCCTTGCCCTTAGGTTCCTCCTTGCATGGAAACGTGCCCATCAAGAGAGGTTGCCAGGCTTGGTGGTGTGTGAATCATGTGCTCTGGGAGCCCGGAGGAGGGGCCCTGGCCTTGCTTGACAGAACATGAAGTTTTTCACAGAAAACTGTGTGCTTGGAAGTCTTTCTGCCTGCATTTTGGGCTACAGGCCCTCCTCTGCCAGATATTCCCCCTCGACTTCCCTGCAGGGCTCCCCTCTGACTTCCAGGGTGCCCTTGGGTAACAGGTCCCTTCTGGTGGACTAGACAGGGCCATGTCGAGGCTGTGGTGCCAGCTCTGACTCCTGGTACAGCCATGGGCATTGTTACATCCAAGAAATCTTCACCAGTGCTGACCATCAGGGCCCCATGATGGCCACTTTCAGACACCTGGTCATGTAGCTCAAAACACAGGCAGTTTTAGCTTTTTTATACATTTTTCTTTCTGGATCTTAGCAACAGAGGGTGGGGTTTCTATTATTCCTCAGTTCGGGACATTTAATCATGGTTGCTTAGTGTTAGGCTCTGTGTTCCTTTTATTTCCAACCCCACCCTCACCCCCCGCCAGCATTTTATACAGCAAAGCTGAACGATGTGCACAGCGAACACCTGAACACCTACCGCCTAGATTCTGCCTTCACATATTACTGTTGATTCTTGATCATGTATCTGTCCATTGCTGCAAACTGCTACCCATCAATTAATCCCCTTCGGGGATGCATTTCAAAGTAAATTGCAGATTTCAGCACACTTCCCCCTAAATACTTCAATGTTTACTTCAGTATTTGTTTTTAGTTCTTTTTCGCTTTTGTTGTACAATTTACATGCGATGAAATGTATAATTCTTTTTTTTTTTAAATATTTTTATTTATTTCTAGGAGAGAGAGAGAGACAGCGTGAGCAGGGGAGGGTCAGTGAGAGAGGGAGTCACAGACTGAAACAGGCTCCAGGCTCCCAGCTGGCAGTCAGCACAGAGCCCGACGCGGGGCTCGAACCCACGAACTGCGAGATCATGACCTAAGCGAAAGTCGGACGCTTAACCGACTAAGCCACCCAGGCGCCCCTGAAATGTATAATTCTTAAGTGCACTGATTGTGGAGCTATAACAAATATACCAGCATCCCGCTAACCCCTGTCAGGATATAGCACATGATCACCACCCAGAAAGTTCCCTAATGTGCCTTTCCAGTTCATTCTCTGCACTGCTCCTTGAAGGCAGCCTCTATTCTAATTCTTTTCTACCATAAATCTAATTCCTCTCCTCTGGACCTGCACATGAATGGAATCAGACAACATACATTATTTTGTGTAGGGGTCCTTTTGCCCATTTATAAAGTTTTGAAGTTTTTAAATTTTATTTGTTTATTTTTAAAATTTTTAACACTTATTTTTGAGAGACAGAGAAGGACAGAGCATGAGTGGGAGGAGGGGCAGAGAGAGGAAGACAGAATCCAAAGCAGGCTCTAGGCTCTGAGCTGTCAGCTCAGAGCCCGATGCGGGACTCAAACTTGTGAACCACAATAACATGCCCTGAGCCAAAGTCAGCACTTAACCGACTGAGCCACCCATGCGCCCCTCAAGTTTTAAAGTTCTATTTGTGTTGTTATTTGTATCAGTAGTCTGTTCCTTGCAATTGCTGGGTAGAATTCATTGCATGAATATACCAGAATTGGTTCATCCATTCTTTTAGGCCATTTCCACCTTTGGAGTAAAGCTGAAGTAAACAAGTCTTGGTGTAAACATAAGTTTTCATTTCTCCTCAATAACTACCTAGGAGGAGAATTGTCAGGACCTAAGCAAGATGTATGTTTACACCGTCTTACTTTCCCATCAACGCATGAGAGTTCCGGTTGCTCCACATCTTTGCCAATACTGGGCGGTGTTAGATTTAAACGGAGGCATTCTGGCAGGTGGTAAGTGATATTTTACTGCAGTTTTAATACGCATGTCTGTAATATCAAGGATGCTTAGCCCTGTTTCATGTATTTATCAACCATTCATTTATATTCTTTGTGAAGCATCTGCTTAAATATTTTCTCCATTTCATTAAATGTATTGTTCATCTTTTCAGGATTGAATTGAGGGAATTCTTTTCTTTTCTTTCTTTTTTTTTTTTCTTGAGAGACATGGGGGGTTGGTGGGACAGAGAGCAAGGGGAAGAGGGTCAGAGAGAGGGAGACATAGAATTGGAAATAGGCTCCAGGCTCTGAGCTGTGAGCACAGAGTCCAATGCGGGGTTTGAAGAACTCAAGAACCATGAGATCATGAGCTGAGAGGAAGTTGGACGCCTAGTGGACGGAGCCACCCAGGGACCCTGAGGGAATTCTTTATATATCTCTCACATCAATCTTTGTGTGATATATGTTTTACATATTTCTTTTTCTGTCTGTGGTTTTCCTTTTATTTATTTACATTTGTGTGTGTGGTTTCCTTTGATGAGCAAAAGTTTATAATTATGATGAAATGTAAATTAGCATGTTTCTCTTTTATGGTTATTGTTCATTGTGCCCTATTAAAGAAATTTTTGCCTACCCTCTGTTCACAAAGATATTCTCCAGTATTTTCTTCTAAAAAGCTTTATGATTTAAGCTTGAATATTTAAGCCTATGATCTATCTTGAATTACTTTTGTGTATGGTGTGAGGTAGGACTGGAGGTCCATTTTCATTCATATGGATATCCAGTTATTCAAGTGCCATTTGTTGAAAAGATTTCCCTTTCCCCATTATACTGTTTTGGTATCTGTGTCAAAAATAAAATGACGAGGATGGGGGATGCCTGGGTGGCTCAGTCAGTTAAGCATCCAACTCTTAATTTTGGCTCAAGTCATGATCTCAGGGTTCATGAGATTGAATCCTGCATTGGGCTCTGCACTGACCATGTGGAGCCTGTTTGGGATTCTCTCTCTCTCTCTCTCTCTCTCTTTCTCTCTCTCTCTCTGCTCCTCCCCCACTTGCGATATGTTATGTATATAACATGTGTATTTATGTACTGTGAGTGCATCCAATCCACAGGATCAGTATCATACTCTATTTTTTGTACTGTGCATGACCTGTTCTTTCTCAGTAATGGACATCTGCTCACCTCCAACTTCCTGCCACCCAAATCATGCCACAGTAGCATTACTTCCTGTAATATTATCTCCTGCAGATCTAAATGAGACTTCCTTTGTGGTTGAGAAAATTGCATTTTCTAAAAATGACTGACACAATACATCCCATCCATACACTCTTCTTACAATATGATGCTGACACTCATCCCATAGAAAGGTGGGCTCCATGTCCTCTTCCCTTGATCCTAGGTCGACCTTTGTAACTCCCTCAAACCCTACCAGAGAGTGGAAATAAAACTATGTAAGTCCTGAGGCTAGGTCGTGGAAATCCCACGTACTTCCTCCTCGATCCCTGGGGCCATTGGCTCTTGGGAGCCAGTTACCATGTATCAAGTAGCCACATGGAGAGGTCACACATGGTAATTCTGTCCAACTGGGATCTAGCCAATGGCCAGCAGCAATTGTCAGACAAGGGATGGGCTTCTGATGGTGCTGGCCCCCAGCTATCAAGTCAGCCCCAGGCTTTGAGCACCCCCAGATGATGCTGCAAGAAGCAGAGATGTGCTTTCCCCACCAACCCCCTCCCAAATTGAAGATGGTTGAGCAAAATAATGATTGCTGTTGTAAGCCATTAGATGTAATGCCTTCGCATGCAGCAAGACTTAGTTGCATCATATGGGTTCAATGTATGTATCTGATTAAATATTATGGGCAGTCTCCCTGGACAGCCTCCTGACTCTCCCCTTGTCCTATTTAGCATTGCCTCTTACTGATTTTTGCCTAATAGTTACCAAATAATGGCTTATTGATTTCATTTGTGTTTCTCTGATTACTAATGATTTTGAACATTTCTTCACATGCTAAATAGCTTTTGGGGTTTTCTGTTCTATAAATTTCCTGTTCATATGTTTTCCTCATTTTTCTAGTAGGTTGCTGTTTTTCTATTTGTTTTGTGGGGCTGGTATAAACTCCTTGTCAACTTTAGACATTTCAAACATCTTCTTACACTCAGTCATCCATCTGTTAGCTGTGACTGTTGTGTTCTAGAAATAGCGGACAGATGACAGAATGAAAGATTCCATCTGGGAGGCATCCCATATGTACCTCAGTTTCCCTAAATACTGTAAAACAGTTCTCAATAACATCTTCTCACATTTTTGTCCAATGTTTTCCAGGGTGAAAAATATGTGCAGACGTGAGTTTATTTAATCATTAAAACAATCCTGAGAGATAGCTATTATCATTCTCCTCACCCATTTTATAGCTCGGTAAACGAAGGTCTGGCTCACTGGGGTGACTTACCCAAGGTCACAGAGTTCTCGTATGCCGTCAGAAAAGATATGGGCTTGATTCTCCAGGGGTACATGGAATAAGCTGGGTGCAGAGAAGGAACTACCACAGAGTTGGAGGATGACTTAGCATCCCAGGAAAACAAGTGGTTAAGAGCACTTCAGAGTGATTCAGCCTAAGACTCGAGGAGTCCACCTTTATTACCAGACCAATGTGTAGGTGAGTAATTTCTCCGTGCAGGCCTCAGTTTCCGCATTCATATAAAGAACTCAGTGATAATAATGAACGTGACTTCTCAAATGAATCATGAAGGTTCAAAGACTCTTGATTTGGGCTCCGGTCACGATCCCAGGGTCATGGTATAGAAAGCACGAAGACTGCTTGGGATGCTCTCTCCTTCTCCCTCTGCTCCTTACCCCCGTTTGCAATCACTTTCTTTATTAAAAAAAAAAAAAAGATGCAATGATTGTAAACTGGGAGCTATTTTTATGCTAAAACTCTAGGGACTCCATTCATCGAGGGAAAGATGTTGCATATGTCAGGATTTCACTTAGTTCAAGTCCTGAAAGGCTATGTGCTCTGGGGAGAATCCATCCACCTCTCTGGATCTCAGGTTGCTTTCTAAAGGCCCTTCAAGCCTAGGGATCATGATGAGTCTAAGAAAGGACCAGAAGCTTTTCTAAGAAAAGGGTAGGTATGTGTTAATGTGTGTGCGCACACGTGTGTGTACATGTTTTGTATAGGTGTTTACATCTGTGAGTGCATGTGTTTGTTCATGTTTGTGAATGTTTGTGCACTTGCACATATGTGAACATGTGAGTGTGTGCATCTATGTTTCGAGCACATGAGCTCGCAGGTGTGTTTCCTGTGTGTGTGTATGCACACATGCACGTGTGTATGTGTGCAGGGAGGGCGTTTCATGTGTGGCAAAATACTATTTCTGAGAATTGATAGATGAGTGTCCTTTCCCTAAATCTCCCTGGTTATACTCCCAGCCCAGACAATGGGAAATGTACTGCTTCCTGCCCTAGAAGAGGGAGAAAGTTGCATAGGGCAGTTTGAAGGGACAGTAGAAGTGGCCAGGGCAGAGTGGAAAGTTCAGGCTACATTTTGGCATCCTCGAGGACCGTGTGAAAGATTCCAGTCTGGACCCGGGGAAGATGGAGATGGAGACCTGAGGACAGGAGCCAGCAGGGACCAGAGCGGAAGCGCTGGAGCCGGGAGAGCTGACCAAAGGCTTCCCTTCTTGGCCTCTTGTGAATCTCCGGTGAGCAGAGCCCGAGGAGCAGCCACCAATTGCCCACCGCACATCCAGCCACAGAGGCCACCTGTGGGGGTGTTGTGGATGTGCGTGTGTGTGTGTGTGTGTGTGCTCGCTGCTCCACACGAGGGGCTGGTCATGACTGCCCATGCGGCACGGGGAGGGTGAGGATGGGGGCTGCGATGCCGCGGTCCAGCAGAAGCCAGGCTCTGACGGACGTGCGGCCATCCCTCCCGTCTCCAGCCCCCGGGGCTGTGCCGTGGCTCCTGCCGCAACACAACCTTCAGAGTCACCTGGGCCTGGCAGTTTGTCACCACTAAAAGCCTCATATCCCGGCTCCCCCTGCACTATTAATCTCAGAAAAACGCATTGTCAAACCTAATGAAAAAGGGGAAGCCACCAAGGAGAAGGTGTCCACACCTCAGGCTGACAGTTGTCAGGCAGGCTGGCAGCAGCGCCCTGCTGGGGACAGAGCTGGATGAACTGAAGCAGTAGGAAGCGTCTGGGGAGATGGGCAGTGGGAATGTAGGACCCGGGGCAGGGGGCGAGCCGGGCCCTGCTGACCACGGGGGGGCCTCGTTGCGTGGCAGGAAGGGCAGAGGACAGGAGGCTCGGGGCCCGGAGGCGATATTTGCAGGGACATGGGGCAGCAGGACACTCCCAAGGAGAAGTACCTCCTGACCAGAGCTTCTCACTGTGGCTGAAATGGTCTGGAAAAGTGAGCCTTCAGCAGCTGGCAGCTGACTTCCTGACCCTGCCCATCTCTCTGGTCCCTGGGGGACCACGCCTAGGGTCTGGACTCAGCTCGAACCAGGGGCCACGTGGGCAAGCCTCAGGCCTAACCTAATCCATGAAAAGCTTTCACATACTCGGTCCATAGAGTGTTTAAAATTTTTTTTCAAGTTAGCTACAAAATCGGAAATCGGGATATTCCATGTAAAGAACCAGATTTACAATTTCACCCGACACATTCCAGGCAGATTTCCACAAGGGGATGGTCAGCCGCAGCTGTATGGTGTCGCGGGGTGGGCATGAGCTCACCAGGGAGCCCGGGAAGCAGCATTCCTAATCACTGGTCACATCGCTGCCACTCGGGGGTGTTAGCCACCGCCGTGCAAGTCCTGATTATCCATAGGCACTGACAAGCTCTCCCAACCTGCAGCCTCTAGTCTCTCCTGTCTTCGCGTTGCAGACACCTTGAGGGCAATCTGGCATTTTGTTAACATGTAATCTAATGGAACATTGTTCCACCTTCCCGTCTCAGGCCTGCCCCACACCTTCTCACCCGAGAGCTGGCCCTGTTCTTCAGCCGGCATTCCTGCCCACGGGCCTCGAGGCGAAGGTTCCAATGAGCCCAGAGATCACAAGTTAATCTTTCACCTCCCCTTGTAAATTGCGCAGGCCATGGAGTACAGCCAGCTGTCGATCAGTAGACCCTGTTGGCAAATGGGTTTTGAGTCTCCCCACCCCAGTGTGCCAGATGTGGCCTCAAGGAGAAAGCGGCACCCAATGCTCCCAGCATTGTGAGAGGGCCATCAAGAGAAATGTGGAGGAAGCAGGGGTCAATCAGGAAGGCTTCCTGCAGAAGGAAGAGCTTCAGCAGAACGGGCAGGTGTGTGGTTAAGAACATTGGTGTTGCAGATTTGATCTTTCAGTTACCAGCTATGTGACTTTAGGCATATCATTTAGACTTCCTCAAAAATGAGGATGCTGATGGCGTCTATGTTCTTTCCAGACAGTAGCCAGCCCCACCGCCTACGGCTCACAGTGCTGCTATCTTTTGTCCCCTTTGGGTCTTGACTTGCAGGCATGAGTCCCTCCTAGGGCCTCTTAGGGCTAGTCCTCTCTATTTTGTATGCCGGGAGTTTTTAGCCTTTGGGACGCAACACAAAGCACATGGAAGGTGACCAAGAAATTATTTTTGTTTGGTTGAAAATGGGGGAGGTGGTAGCAACATGGAGGGACCTTGAGGGTGTTATGCTGAGCGAAATAAGTCAGGCAGAGAAGGACAAATACCATATGTGTGCACGTATAGGAGGATTAGGAGGAACTTAACAGAGGACCAAGGGGGAGAAGAAGGGGGGAAATGGTGGGGGAAAGGGAGAGAGGCAAACCATGAGAGACTCTTGAATGCTGACAAGAACTGAGGACTGATGGATGTGGGGGGGAGGAGGGGTGGGCATGGAGGAGGGCACTTGTGGGGATGAGCACTGGGTGTTATGTGGAAACTAATTTAACAATAAACTATTTGTAAAAAATAATAATAATAAAAGAAAGAAAGAAAGAAAGAAAATGGGGGAGGCATTGTAGGTATTAGTGTGTCAGCCAAGGCCGTTTCTAAGTTAATGAATCAACAAGGTGTTAGCTACAGGCTGAGAAGTAAAATATTCAGCCAAAGTAGTTCATGACATTCCTTCTATTTCTCTGTGTCCCCCAAATCTCTCCCCTACATTTAGGAGGGAGCTCTAACATGCCAGTGGAACAGGAACTAGAAAGAGTTCTACCAGCCATGCATCAGGCATACCCTCCCCTAAAGAAAGCTGGGAAGCAGAAAGTGCAAAGGGTCAGAGTGGTCCTCAAGCTGAGCAACAATCAACAAAACTTCACCCAAATTTGACACAGATGTATGTCATAGAACAATGAATGTGAGCCTCATTGTTAGTCCCATATCCTTGCTGGCCTCTGAGACCTCAGGGTCCTCCCCGCCACTCCTGTGTCCTCTTCGGTCTCCCAGGAAGAATGGCTACATGGCAGGGAGGGGCCCTTTATCCTCACAGGAATGGGGGTGGGGCCAAAGGGAAAGACAGCACTTCAGTGCCTGCCTGGATTCTTGGCGGCAGCACCCAAATGGCGTCCCCTGAAGGCCTGGGCCATCTTCAGGTGCATGCACATGCATTTTGCCACCCAGAGGTGAGCTCACGGGTGTCATTTCCCTGGCTTCTCAGACGCTGCCCTTTTTCCATGGGGCGCAGAGGAATTTTCCATTTCGGTGACCTTCTCCACCCATAATTCATGACTTGTGACCGCATCTCCACCCCCAACATCCACGGTGCCTCTACTCCAAGCTCTTTGCACCTGTCAAGTGAGTCGGGGGCTGGCTAGACAGAAGACGTTGTGACATAATGAATCACTTTCTGCTCATCTCCCTGAGGACCTTGTTCCGTGAAATTTCTTCAACCAGGGGCTTTTCCCCAAGACTCAGGATCACCAACACTTGACTTTCCTTCTTAGGGAATTTCTTGCCAGGAGCCTGGTGGTCTCACTGTTTGACCCATGCCTAGGGGAGGCCATCGCCTATTCATGTATAAGCCCCCACCCCCGAGCACCAGGACACAGCCAGCACAGAAGTTCAGGGGCAGCTTGCCAAAGGGATGTGTAAGTTACAGAGATACCCCTTGACCTACACCACATGTGGATTTGAATAGTGGGCATTTTGGTGGAGGGCAGGGTTGGGAGGAGGTGGGAGTGTCACGCAGAAAACTCCCCAGCACTCTGGCACTTTTTTTTAAATTTTTTTTTAATGTTTTATTTATTTCTAGGAGAGAGAGAGAGAGAGAGAGAGAGAGAGAGACAACATGAGCAGGGGAGGGTCAGAGAGAGAGAGAGTCACAGACTCCGAAACAGGCTCCAGGCTCTGAGCTGGCAGTCAGCACAGAGCCCGACGCAGGGCTCGAACCCATGAACCTCGAGATCATGACCTAAGTGAAAGTCAGACGCTTAACTGACTAAGCCACCCGGGTGCCCCAGCACTCTGGCATTCTTGAGTCTCCGTGTCACACTCGTCTGGGCTGTAATTTACCTGCAGGAGTGTTTCAATCACTCTACCAGGACTGGGAGGCACAGGGAAGAGAGGGAGGGAGGGAAGGAGGAGGGAGGGAGGAAGGGAGGGAGCAAGGGAGGAGGGGGGAGACAGGAAGGAAAGAAAGAAGGAAAGAAGGAAGGAGGGGAGGGAGGGAGTGAAGGGAGAGGATGGAAGGGGAGGAGGAAGGAAATAGGATGGAAACAGGAAGGAAGGAAGGAAAGAAGGAAGGAAGTAGGAATAGAGAAAGGGAGGAAGAAATAAAAAGCTTCTTTTGAATAATAAAGAAGAGAAAGCCAGGTGGACTGTGAAGTCCAAATATATATTTAAAAAATAAAAACGGAAAAAGGAAAGAGAAATCATAGGTTTGCAGGCAAGTTAGCTGCCCCATCCCTAACGCCGATCACCCTGAAGTCAACACACCCGGCCTGGGAGCAGCCCAGAGAAATCTGTGCTCGGCTGCAGTCACTCCAGGAGCCTTGGGAAGGTGCATTGGCAAAAATCATCCTTCGTGCCCTATCTTCTGCAGCCAAGGAACCGGATGCCTCTGGCTAAGCCTGGGATATGAATCATACGGCCCAGGTCTCGCATTTCCTGTCCTCCTCGGCCTCCGTTGCCTCCCAGCATTAAAATCCCTCTGGACAGCGCCACCGAGGTAGGGTGTGACCATTTGTCATTTTTATGGGCCTCACACTTTGTTGTCCTCAGCTGCGCTGGGAAGCCTGGTGCCGCATGAGGCGACTCGGAAGAGCTACACGTGGCATGTATAGACAAAGGCCGCGTGGTGGTTTCCTTAGTAACCTGAGCTCAGGGAGGCGGACAGGCTGGGGAGGCAAGGCTCTCACGTGGCTGGCTCGGGCCGGCCTCTTCACCTTGAGCCTGGGACGGAGCAGTGGCCTGACCCTGCTCGGGAAAAATCTCACGGAGCATGGAATCAAAGTGACATCAATGCCATTGCTGCATACAGGGGGACGGCCCCGTCCTCTGTCTGCAGCTACGGGGACTCTGGGCCCTTTCAGTCAATTCAGAGAAAAAACAAGCTGCCGGTCTGGTGGTCAACTGTCATTTACACCACATGGACACATGCATGTGGCACCTCACGACTATGCCGTCTGAGGACTGGGGCCCCCAGACATCGATTAGACACTGTTGTGTAGCTCTCAGACCATGGCTGCAAGAACACCCCTGAAGGGTCTGCCCTCACCCAGGGCTTTGGAGCCAAACATGTGGGGAAGCCTGAGAACCTGCATTTCTACCAAGGGCCCAGAGGAGGCTGATGCTGCTGGTGTGTCCGCAGCCACGAAGCCTGAGATACACAGTCTAGTGGGAAGCCGTGAATTCTGGTCCAGGCCAGACATCTCTGTGCTTTTACTTCTCCACCTGCTTTTCCTCCTCTCCCGCCGCCAGCCAGAGAGGACAGAGGGCTTCGGGGGGGACAGATGTTGCGTTCACATCCCCATTTTCTGTTTGCTTGTTCTCTCTCCCACCGTTAAGGCTTTTTGACTATTGGCTTTCCTTTTGTTTCTTTTGACCTGGTGTGCCTCATCAGGAGATGGCATATATATTCCGCAGAGTTCTCCCTCTCCCTCTCTCCCCCGACCCCTTTTATTGAAGTATACTTGATGCACAGTGTTACTTTAGTTTCAGGTGTAAAACACAGCGATTCGACAAGTTTATACACCTTATCACCCCGCGTGTAGCTATGATCTGTCACCGCACAGCCCTGTTACAGTTCTCTTGGCTGTGTTCCGTGCGCTTGAACTTTCATTCTGGTGACACATTCATTCCAGAACCCGAAGGCTGTATCTCACACTCTCCTTCGCCTATTTTCCCCATTCCCCTCCCTGATGATAACCATCAGTCAGTTCTTGTATCTATGAGTCTGTTTCTGTTTTGATTGCTTGTTTGTTTTGTTTTTTTCAGATTCCACATAGAAGTGAAATCACATGGAGGACGTCTTTCTACATCTGACTTATTTCACTTAGTAGTATACTCTCTAGCTTCATCTGTGTTGTTGCAAATGGCAAAAGTCTCATTCTTTTGGATGGCTGAGTAATATTCCATTGTGTGTGAGAGCCGCATCTTCTCTGTCCATTCGCTTACCCACTGACACTTGTGTTGTTTCTGTATCTTGCTTATTGTAAACCACACTGCAATAAACGTGGGAGTGCATATGTCTTTTTTACTTCATGCTTTCATTACCTTTAGGTAAATGTCCTGTAGTGCAATTGTTGGATCATGGGGTGGTTCTATTTTTCACTTTCTGAGCAAACTCCATACTGTTTCCCAGAGTAGCTGTACCAGTTTGCATCCCTACCAACAGTGCCTAGGGTTTCCTTTCCTCCACTTCTTCACCAACACTTGTTTTTTCTTGTCTTTTTGGTACTTGTCTTTCACAGGCTTCTTCTCCTGACCCTCCTCCTCCCCTACCCCCCACCTGCTGGGGCTGACTGGAAAAGTGATGGATGGTCCCAAAGAAGGAAATTGAATCCTGATCTCTTAGAAAATGACAGTAGGATGGGGCGCCTGGGTGGCTTAGTCGTTTAAGCGTCCGACTTTCGCTTAGGTCATGATCTCGCTTAGGTCAAGAAATAAATAAAACATTTAAAAAAAAAAAAAAAAGAAAATGACAGTAGGGTAGAACTGAGAGAGAGACACTCAGATGCAAGAAAATCTCCAATAACCAAAATTACCACTGACCAGTCTCTTTGGATCTGCCAGGTTGGATCGGAGGAGAGTTAATAATCACTTTGCCCACAGCAGCCTCTCAGATGTGGATTCCACCGCCGGAAAGGTGGGCAAAGCCATCCAAATCCATCTTCTTCCTTGTATGTTATATGGATGGTTGAAGTTCCACAATTTTTTCTTGCACAGGATACAACTCCACCAAATTTACCCTTGGGGAGGAAATCACAAACCTGGCATTTTATGTACAAGCCTGGCATTTTTGAGAGTGAGAAGGAGCATAATTCATGATGACAGGGTAGCAGGCAAAATGGGGTCTGTGCCAGATCAACCACGACTTCCGGTCACCACTCAGGAGATGATGGTGATAGACAGAGCCATGGGGAGTGCCAGTGAAGTCCTCCAAAAGGCAGTGATGAGGGGCGGGAACAGAGGCAGCCCACCACTGCTGAGGAATTTCCTGGGCAGGGCTCATGGTGTGGAGCAAGACCTGACACCCCTGGCCACCAGACAGAGAATGCCTGAGGCTGCCACCTCTGAGGCCGATTCAGTAACTTCCGCAAAGGTAGGGTGTCCCTGGTTTCCTTAGCATCTCTGCTAGGAACTTGTTCTATGACTTTGGCAACTCATCTCACCTCTCTGGAGTCAGTCTCCTCATCCATAAAATGGGAGTGTCAGTTCCCTAGTATCTCAGAGGTTAGGAGCATTTTGCTCTCATGCTGGAATCCAATAGTACGATAGTGCGATGGCACACTGTGTCCCAAGGTCAAGGCTGGCCCACCACTTGTTTTTGTAAGTAAAGTTTTATTGGAACACATTCATTAGTTCATGCGCTGTCTATGGTTGCTTTTGTGCTTATAATGGCAGAGTTCAGTTGTTGCAACAGCCACCTTTGGGCACATAAAGCCTAAAACATTTATAATCTGGCCGATTGCAGAAGAAATTTGCCAACTTTGCTTTAGAAGAAAGACAATGATAAGTTACAGAGTAAAAGGATTTAAGATTTAAGAATGCTCATGCTACGATACAACTCAGACTCCGTCCTGATGACACCATCGGGCATTTTTCCTGATGACAAAAGAAAATATATTTCTGGAAATTTTTCGAAAGTTTTCTTCTGCTTACTTCCTTAGGAAAAGGAAAAGTATTGGCAATTTTGCCACCAAGAATTTTCCGCTACCAACAATTTGACACCTTTCCTTTAAGTCTTCATTTTATGCTTTAAAAAAAAAATCTTTTAACTTTTTTTTTTTTAAGAGACAGAGAGAGACAGAGCATGAGAATAGGAGGGGCAGAGAGAGGGGGAGACACAGAATCCGAAGGAGGCTCTAGGCTCTGAGCTACCAGCACGGAGCCTGATGCGGGGCTTGAACTCACAAACCGCAAGATCATGACCTGAGCTGAATTGGACATTTAACCGACTGAGCCACCCAGGCTCCCCTATACTTTTTTTTTTTTAATGAAATCGATATTAGGAAATTTTGTATCTTGCTTTTTACATGTTTTATAATATAACTGTTTTCCTTTTGATCAAAGTAACTTCTGAACCAGCAAGATTGATTCCAATATAATATGCCAATTTGTGGGTGTATCATGATTTATTTAACGTCCCCATGTTGGTCGTTGAACGTTGTCTTTTCCTTTCCTGCTTGTCATTGGTGTTTTCATCTCTGTGCGCACTTCTCCTCCCTGTTCATTACAGGCTGCTTCCTTAGGAGAGATTCTGGTAATGACAAACCGAAGCCAACGAAATGACTATCTTTTAACCTTAACTAGAGCCACGTCACCTCATTCTTTGGCTTACTGAGGAGGACAAATCATGATGTGGGGAAACACCCAGAGTCCCGTGAACTTCTCACGCTGGGAAACTGCAGCCCCCAGAGTGGTGAGCCCAGGGGTGAGGTGAGATGTCCTGTTTCCAGTTCAGCATGGCTGTCTTTGCCCCGGGAGCTGGGTGGAAAATGCTGGCGTTTAGGCCTCCAGAACAAAATCGAGACTGGCCAGAACCAAACGACATCTGTGTCTTCAAACACCGAGGCAGCCCTCTGAGCCCACATGCTGGCATGTCAGAGAAGTGGAAGCCCACAGCCCCCCATCCTGACTGATCGCTCCATCTTGGAGGATGTGGGTCTACAGCCTGCTTTTCTCCCGCCCGCCCAAGAGTCAGGTGGTGCACACCCTTAACCTGGTGGGGTAAATGCTTATTATACCAGGAGCTCATTTGTAGCATAAGGCACCTCCTACAATCCCACCCCTCATGCAAAATTGCCAATTTATGGCAATATTCCTTGTTTAGAAAACAAGGCTATCCAAACACTGTAATTACAACGTGCGCCGGCAGCCGAGAGTTCCCTGCATTAATGCACAGGCTCCAGATACATTCGTCAAATAGAGTTTTTTTTCCTCTTTGCCTTCTTCTCTGGGTACTTTTAAGTTCAGGGACAGAGAACATGTCTTCATTAGAAACATTAACATTCACAGGCTGTAGTAAATTTTGACAGTGAAAAGGTCTCTGTAACCTTTAGTTGTGCAGAAATTTACTTCCCAAGAAAATTACATCTGGCACTGTCTTAATTAATGCTAGCTTTCTTTTCTGAAAATTGTGGGCTTGTCAGTAAAAAAGGCAGAAAAACCTGAATTTAAAAGGCTGGACACAAAAGACGCCGAGAAATAAAGCTCTGTGAGATTTCATAATATTGCTCTGTTTTTGTTCTACAGTAAGGAGATGAAAAGATCTCATTTGATTTTGCCAAATGCAGCAACATACATGTAATGTAGAATTGATTTGCATTTTCTCTCTTTTGTCTCTGAGTTTTATCATGTAAAGCGTGCTTGGGAAGGTATTCTATTTTAAAAGCAATAGGTCAAATAAAATCTATACCTACAAGGAAAAAAAATAACGTATGACTTCATTATTTTCGCCTCTCTCTAACTGTTCGTATTAATCGCACCTAACAGTAAGAACCAGAGCTGTGTTTTCTCACGTGAATTTTGATTATCTGACATTCTCTTTTACTGGTTTGAAATGGGTCTTCCTAAATATGATAGGAGAGCTTGGCTTCCCGTTCGGATATTTCTATTTTACGTGGCTCGGACTTCTATTTTGACAGCAAGACGCTTTTGCTTTCCTTGGGGTTTAGAGATTCTTGGAGGTTCATTTTTCTGCCCTTATTTGGCTTTGCGCCTTGATTACCCAGCATTACCTTTCTGCAGTTCGAGGAAGAAAGCTCACGTACGCAGTCCCAGGTACTTGCTCCCAACAACACATGCTTTGCATCACGGTGACATGAAAAACACTTGAAAAAATGTCTTCGTTTTGTCACGTGCGGAGGAGGGAAGTACAGCGCTGGGAGGGGGCGTGTAGTCGTAGAGCGGCTCTGTCTCAGCTCGGACCACTCTGGGCTCCGACGGCAGGACAGAGAAGGTGACGTACGCCAAGTGACACAGTGGAGCTGGGGTTCTTGTCCAGGCCTCCTGGGCTCTGTGCTTACCACTGCAGATACACTCTCCACCAACATTCCGGAAGGAGAGCTCTTACCAGCTAACCTGTAACGGTGTTGCCTAAGAAAATAGCACTGTGACCATTGTCCTCGATTTGGGTCCACTGCCTCCAAGGCTATGGTATGGGACCGCCATGGACACATGAGGTGGCTTTTGTGTGCCCAGCCAGGGCTCGATCGCAACACATTGCCCGATGAGGAAGACTGGTCAATGAGTGGTGTCCTGTGGCTCCTTCCGAGGTCAGGGAGGTTCTCTCTGGCCCCAGCATGTCTCTGTAACCCTGGATAATCCCCCCTTTTAGCAGAGAGTGCAGGCCCCAGGCTTCCTCAAATCTTCATATGGAGCCTGAATTTAATTACACGGTTTTGTTTCCATTATAAGTCCTTTTTTTATGGATATTTCATATTTATGGTAAGTGCTATTAGTTTTCTATTCATGGTAATGATAGAGAGCTTCCTTTAAAAATTAAATCTATTTAAGTAAAAAAAAAAGAATGAATATAAATTAAATAAAAATATTAAGTAAAACAGAGTAGCAATGATTCTGGGTGTGGCTAAACATGGTGGCAGATGAGCGTCTGAAGTTCAAGTCTGGCAGGCTTTGCTGTAGGAGACCCAAGGCAGGGGAAGATGCTGGTATGAGCCAGTTCTGTTCTGGTCCCAAATGTTTCCTCAACTTCCAGCTCTTTGCATGCAGGTGCCCAGTAGACACAATTTACTTGCGTTTATCAAATGATTAGTTGGCGCCTCTTTCTCCTTTAATAATTCACCGAAGAGTGTGTTAGAGACATGCCCCTCCTCTCTACACTTAACAGATTCTCCTGCTGCTCCCTGACAGCCTCATAGGAGGCAATATTTTAAGATAAAAGGATTATTAAAATAGTGTATGTGCTAGAGTAACACTCCGACGTGCTGCTTTATCGGAGTTGTTGTCGAGTGCCATATAATTTAATAAATTATAACATATTTATAAATAACACCTCGGGTTAATGTCCCCACACGTTTTTCACAACTTAGCATCACACACCGAACGAGTGGGCACGTCGAGGGGGAGGGGGCCTGAGATGCAAAGAGAAAAGGAGAGACGCTCCGGAGAGCTGGGTGGGGGTGAGTTCCCTGCCCCCTCCCCCCGAAAGGGCAGCTTCTTGTCTGGGGTGGCCCACGTGCAGTGGGGAAGGGAGGGCAGGGAACTAGGTGGCCTACGAAGGGGCCAGTGGGGGTCCCTGGTGGTGCCGGAGGGACACGAAGGCTGTGGAAGCCAGGAGGATCAGTGGGGGCTAGTTGGGGTTCACGTGGATCCACAGGGGTCATGGAGCAGTAGGAGACTGGTAGGAAGTGCAGGGGTGGATGGGGGCAGCTGGAGTCTGTGCAGGGCTGTGGGGGGAGACGGGTCACAGGAGTCATGGCTGTGGGTAGGAGAGACACGGCAGGGCTCCTAGGCACCACGTCCTCACTGCCCGCAGGTGCCCGGCTGAAGACATGCAGAGGTCTCTTGTGCCCTGCGTGTGTTCAGGACCTCCGGCCACCAGCTCACCGTCCATCTCCTCACACCCTACCTGCCCGGCTTGTAACCACATAGGAAATTAAACACTGTCAATTTGAAAGGTTAGAGATAAAGCCAGAAGAGCAAAAATCTAAAGACCTAAGGTGAGCCAATTACTAACGTGTGACAAGGCTTTGAGTGTCCTGGAAGTAAGGGCGAGTGAGGGACTTCAGACCAGCACCTCCCGGACACCTGTTCGCGTGCAGGTCAGCTGGGCTCAGCGCACCTGCAGGTGGTGATTTGGGACGGCGGGAGACGGGCTGGGATGCTGCCTTCTCCTTGAGAGAAACGACCTCAGGCACCTCAGAGCTCAGGGCCTGTGGAGGGGAGCCGGCAAACCACAGGCAGAAATCAACTTTGTCCTGGAAGTAAAGATGACTTAGGCTACAGGGAACCAAAGCACTGATTTTCACACCGAGCAGGGGCTCGGCAGTGCGAGGCCATGTAGAAAGATGCTACAAGTCCCTCTCCCCTAAGCACTCCCTCCCCCGGCCCTGGGCCTCAGTTTCCCCACACAGGATTTAGGCTAGAGGCTCTCAGAGTTATTCTAAGATTCTAGTTTCCCATAATAGACAGAACCTTTAGCGGTTATGTTTAGATGTCGCAGGCTTGGTGTGAACTGAGGGAACTCCTATCCAAAAATACCTTCCCCACTTCTTGCCAAGATGCTTGAAATGCCACCATTAGTGTGGCATTCCTCGGGGGACAAAGGGGCTTCCTTACATTGTGTGACTGTGTCCTCGCTCACAGCCGGGCAGGGGCAGAGTGAGGCTGTAGGGGAGGGAGATGGGGCCTCAGAGACATGGGCTGCCCTCTCCCCAAGCCGGTCCCTGTGAGCCGTGTCCTGCAAAGACGGCCTCCAGCTGTGCCTGCTCATCCGGCAAGAGGCAGTGCTGCTTCTCCAGGATGAGGAAAATGCGTGAGAGAGGGACAGCCTCCACAGGGTGGGAGGTCAGGGCCCCAGGAGGCCCAGGCCTGTGGGCAAAGATTTTCCAAGCAGTGTCCTGTGTGCTTCCTTTGTGGATACTGTCCTGGTGGCCATGCCATCCTGGAGTTCCCTGGCCCCTCTGGATGTTTGCGGCTTCTGCTCTATCCAGCCTTGGGAGGCAAATAGGGTCCTGGGAATCAGGGCCACCCACCATGGACTTTACCGGGGCCATGGTATCATGCCTTGACCATGAGAGCTCCCTCCTTTCTCTGGCATTCCCTGAGGGCTGCTGAGCAGAGGGCGCGGGGGACCCAGGCCAGACATCAGGCAGAGGACCCTGCGTGCATGCCCAGGAATCCAGGACCTGAAGAGCCCCTGTTAGACCACATGGACTGAAGGCTTTTAGTTTGAGACCCATGGACCTCCAGACACAGGTGGATGAATCTGAAGGGACAATGGAGGAGCCACCATGCCGGCAGGAAATACCGTGAGCCTCCATGTATTTCCATGTTCATGACCTTCACAAAGGGCTTTGCATGCTGACACAAATAAGGCAAATAAGGCCCATTTAGCTTGCAGGGGTGCCTGGGTGGTTCAGTCGGTTGAGTGTCTGACTTTGGCTTAGGCCCTGATCCCACGGTTCCTGAGTTCAAGCCCCACATCATGCTCTTTGCTGTCAGTGCAGAGCCCACTTTGGATTCTCTGCCTCTCCCCTGCTCATTCATGCATGTGCTCTCTCTCTCTCAAAAAACAAAACAAAACCAAAACAAAACAAACTTAAAAACAAAAAATCTTTAGCTTGTAAAGGCATAAACTGATGACCAGAGAGGGACTGGACTTGTCTGGATGGGTTCATACACCAGAGCTCTTTTGAGCCTTTCTCCACGCCAACTCTGCCCTCAAGCCCTGATTCAGACACACGCCCTTGTTGGAGACGAGGGATGTGAGTCAGAGTCTTCCTTGGGAATCTGGGGCCACTGAGGGAGGCAGCCAGCTCAGCACATGGAGCAGACCAGCCCCCCACGCTGCACTCGGTCCTTACCCAACCCGCCCTGAGAAGGAGGGGACCCGGGACTGCTCCGTATTCAGCCCTGCTTTCCCCTTTCCAGCCCAGCCTCAGGCCCCTGCCGTGGCTCCGCGTACCCCAGACCCAACGGTGTCCTGTGACGACAGTCCTGGGGCAGCCCTCTGCCCCCCACGCCCCTCACATCGTGTTCTGGCTGCTCACACACACGCGGCGCACATCATTTCTGCCCTGTGCTGAGCTGAGCGCAGGGCCGGAGGGGAACAATATATTACCACGTTCTTTGCCTAACAATTGGTAACACATGACACTTGTATTTGCCCCAAGATAATGTACAAATATGTTTTACAGGGTTTCCTAATGATAATCATGATATTTCATTCTTCTTGCCCTTCTAATAACGATAACAGTCTAGCATTATTATTTTTTTTAACCGTTCTCAGCCAGTGTGACATTCAGTTCTGAGAATCGAATGTCAGCAAGAAATCCATGTGCACTCCCTGAAGCTGGGAAGAGGCCCCTTCCATTTATTTTTAGGTTGCAAGAGAATGAAGTAATCTCACCTTATTATTTCTTTGCCTCCTTAGAAAGGTGTTTGGCCTTCAGCACCGCCTTGATGTTTATGTGCCCAGTCCGAGGTTTTGTCAGTCAAGAACTTTCTGCAAGCCATCCTAATCAGAGGGTGACTGTTTGGTGGACAAACTGATGGCGGCTCTCATCTCTGGGTGAGGTCTTTCCGGGAAGAGAATTCCCCCACTCAGGAAAAGGGTTCCTTTCAAAGCAGGCTTTATATGCAGAGTGAGGAATGGCCCAGACTCTCAGCAAAAGAGTCACCTAATTAGTAGGTAAAGCAAACATTTTAAGGGTCCATGTAGACACTAGGTAGAATTAAAAAAAAATTTTTTTTTAAGTTTATTTATTTTAAGAGAGAGAGACAGACAGAGCATAAGCAGGGGAAGGGCAAAGAGAGAGAGAGAGACACAGAATCCGAAGCAGGCTCCAGGCTTTGAGCGGTCAGCACAGAGTCCCACAAAGGGCTTGAACTCATGAACTGCAAGATCATGACCTGGGCTGAAGTCGGATACTTAACCGACTGAGCCACCCAAGCACCCCCCTCCCCAACTTTTATTTGGTGTCCATGTGTTTGTTCATATATCTCCTCCACCATGAGGGAGACTTCCCTTTAGGGATAAATACTCAGCAAGCAATCTATACATTGTTATTAGTAAAAAGCCACCGCAGACATGCTTAATTCCACATCTGAGCTGTTCATCAGAAATGATGCAGAAGCAGTGAGGATTGATGGGAAACCAGAAAAGGAAAATAGAGACACAACCATGATTGGATGTGATACAGGCTTAAGTAAGGAGAGCATTTCTCATTTCCACCCATAAATTTCTTAGTTTTCAATGAAAACATAATTTTTCGGGTTAAACTATTTTCACGTCTTAACTTATTTCCTTTCTTTCTCCGCTCCTCTCCCCCGCCCCCAGGAATGGTGGAACTCTGGGTGAAGTGTTCTTTTGGTCAACAAGTGTTAAGGTTCTAGCACACACGGAGGCCCACCGAGGCAGCCCAGCAGCAGGGCTAGAGGCGGTGGGTGGCCGCTATCCCAGCCCACACGGGAGCCTGGGATCGGATTATTTAGGGAGCCAAGTATTTTTGTTGATGAGCAAAATGGAATCCTCTGAGAGAAAAATCAATCTTTCATGGAGACCCGGGAGCATTGATCCTGGTGCACATTGACGGGCTCGGGCTGTTTCGCTATTTGGAATGACCGCACAAAATGAGCAAGTTGTTACAGTTTTAGAGTTTTGGTATTTATTGGCAACCCCTGTACTCCTATGATTAATCACACATTCGAAATGCGCGCGCCGCGGAAATTGACTGCAACGCAGCAGAAACAAAGTTTTCAGTTCTCCTGGTATAATAAATTGAAGCTATATCCCTAAGCAGAATTGTCTTCAAATTCCAATTTGCCTTGTTAAAAGTGTTGTTTATACAGTAGTTAGCAAAAACGCGAGTAATTACGTACAGAATTCATCCGAAGCAATTCTTTACTTTCCCCCCCACTCTTTATTGGTTTTCCATCTTCATTACCCAATATTTTGGTCGATCTCAGCAGAACCTGACTAGGGGGATGCAGTGTGGACACCGGGCCTGGCAACGCGCCTGCCTCCCAGAGAGTGCGCTGTCCAGGGGTTGAGGCCAGCCGGCGGGAGGCCTCCCACCGGCTCAGGAGCTGTTCCCAAAGATGCGGCCAGGACCCATTTACATGCCGTATTCCATCTTGTAAAAATAATATTTACCTCTGGAGAAGCTTATTTATTTATTTATTTATTTTGGAATCAGAGCACAGTTTTGTATACATGGAGGGTGTAGCCAGCCACATCTGTTTTAGTGGCTCCAACCGGCAGCACTTTATTTCATAAATACCATCTGAGTCGGGAATACGGCTTTTGGAATGCAAATTATGTTTAAGTGAGTAAACATTTCAGTGGCTGTGCAGCCGGAGCATAGGAGGGACCAGGGGCAGCCGGGAGGTGGGTGCGGCCCATCTCCTGAGAACCTGGTCTAGGTCCAGGTGGAGGGTGGGCCGGCCAGGAGGTTCCAGCTGGAGAGGGAAGGGGATGAGAGCATCGCCAAGGGGAAGCCCTCCCGGCAAACCCCCCAGCTTCCCGGGGGGCTCCTCCTTGCTCTCTCCAGAGCGGAGACCTCATCCATATCTATCAGGAGAGGCCTAATTATAGAGCGCGAAGATTTTAATGGCACAGGGAAATTTAAATGCGGTGGAAAATATGAATATTCCTAAGCCAGCAGTCAAAATACGAAATGATTGGCTTCAGAATCAGTGAATTATAATTTCAGAGCGCGTCCTCAAAGGTGGAGCCTCCCCTTCCCTGGAAGAGTTTTGTGCGCGTGGGTCTGTTTTAATGAACTCCACTTGTCTGCTTGGCTCAGCAGGGCCGCCGTGGCCGGTGCCCAGGCGCTCAAGCAGACCACGGGGGACAATAGAGACCATCTTGGAGTCCTGGTAGGCGAGCAGAGGGGCAGCACCCAGCAGGTGCCCTTGGATGCCCTCTGTGCCCAGTGCAGCAGGGAACCGGGTGCTGGGGGAGACTGCCGTTCAGCTGCACCCTCCCCTCGGAAAGCTGCCTTCCTCTCCTGCACCCCAACCCCCACCTCAAAGCCACACTGTCCTCTTAACTGAAGCCTTTTCCAGCAGCCTCAGGCCAGCGGGTCCTCCGAGGGAGTCGCTCTTCTCGGCTCAGGCACCCCACTGTCCATTGGGCATCTTTTGCTCCTGAGAACATCCCTATATCTTTACCTGTGGAGGAGATAAGGATGTGCCCCAGCTGCTGTCCATGCAGCCCTCAAACTGGAGAGTCATCCCATAAATCCTGTTTTATTTTATGGACAAATAAATGCTGAGGTAAAATATTCCAGGACCGTAGCTTGAATACTTGCCACAGCAGCGGCGCTGTAATAACCACTGTGACATTAATTTACTGCATTGTGCCGTGGGAAGAAGGAGGAAGGAGGGAGAGGGGCATTAAAAGAGAAAAATGACTTTCCTTCGAATTTATTGGGATTGGCCTCCCTCATTTTCCACCATCATTAGTTGATTAGGGCCTGATGGCCGCGTGGACGATTGGGCTGGAAGAGTTGGCCGGAGACGCCCTCAAGGTACGCTGTTAATTGAGATGATGTTCATCTCGCAGTTACTGAACAGACTGCGGCCGGTGAACTTGGTGGCTACTGCGGTGGAACGGAGCCGGCTGGGCGGCGGCTGGGCTGGGGGCTGCTCTCTGGCCTCCCACGGGATCTCGGCAGCCGGAGCGGGGGTCACTTTGTCTCTATTCTGAGCACTGCTGATGGACCTGTCAGGAGGGGATAAAGTGAGCTTCCCTTTATCCCAGGAGCGCTCACCAGCTGCCGCCGAGCAGCCACCACCGGGAAGTCACACTGGGCTTTGAAGATCTATGCTGAGTGTACCCCTCCTTCCACCTCCCCGGCACTGCTCCTGGCCCTGGCCTTGGCCTGCGCCATGTTCCTGGCTTGGCCCTGACAGAGGAAGTCTGGCAGGTGTAATACCAGAGGGCTCCCAAACCAGAGCTGAGAGCAGGACCTCCTCTCCCACACACTCAGGCCTTGATACCCTTGATGTGACAGACAGTCTTTCCTTACTGGGACAGCAGGGGCGTTCCACCAGCATCAGTGGCCATGGCATGTGCACATGGGGGTCCGGCGGATCAAGGGCCTCTAAACCCTGTGGTGGAGGCTGAACTTCACATTCACAAAGTCTTGCCATGTCTCACAAGCAGGAAGGACAGTTCCATAGATATGGCCTCTGCTTGAACTTTTTCAGAGACCCACACTGTCCCCAGGCCTGGAGAATTGCTTGCTAAACAGGGAAGAGATGGAAACTGATGGGTCTTTGTTGTTTTGTTGTTGTTTTTGTTTGAATGATTAAGGACCACATACTTTCAAAGTATTGACATCCATTATCACATGTGATCTCTTCCCATCTTATTTAACTCCTTTTAGGGTACAGGAAGCCAAAGGTCAGACAATGAACCTTCTCAGGGCCCTGCAGCCAGCAGGAGATGGTGGTTGTGGGGGGGGTCTCCTGGGTCAGGCTGCCTGGTCCCCCGGAATGTGGCTATGCCTCTGACATCCCTGCTATAGTGGGCAGTACTTCAAGTCTCTCAGCCTTGGTTCAGCCGCCCAGACCAGAACTGAGTACAGGAGACTGTGCTATGGCCTCAGGTCTGTTAGTGACTCTTAGGGCTGGAGGCACGGTGACTGTGAAGGAGCTGGGGGCTATTGTCCTTCAAGCCCAAGTCCCAAGGAACAGAGGGAACACAAGACTTCTCCAGCTCCTGCTCACATGAAGAGAAAGCACTTACTTACCTCCCCCTCCCCCACCCACCCCCTCAGCCTGTCATGTCTGGGAAACCAGACAGATGCTCAGGCCGGACGGGTGACAGATCCACTCACAAGATGCAGCTAAGTGGCAGTGGCCTTTTATTCCCTGACATCTTTCCAGACCCTTGAAGGGATTAGAACTGGATTAGTTTGCGATGAGCCTGGCTCTGCCGTTATCACCTGTTTATAGGATAATGACATTATCTAGTTTGGCCTATAAGGGCCTCCTTACATGGGAGCTTTGTTCTCTTTGATCTCGAGGGTCGAGGGCAACATATCTTTAAATCTAAACAAACGCACTGAAGCCTCCAGCTAAGTGGTTAAAACATCCAATAGGAAGAGAGAAGAGCCTCTCTTGCCCTTCTGCTCAATGCCAACAGGAATTTGAAAATCATGGGCTCTGACTTTGAACCTAAAACTCACCTTGCCAGGTTCAATGTCGGCCTCCCCACTCCTCCTTTAACACACGCACTGCACTTCAAAGGCTGAAGAGCTTGCTTTCTTTGCCACTTGTTCACTCAGCTGATTGGCACAACTGTCCAGGAGTGGGAAAGGCAGGGTTCAGGACCCATGAGGCAGGTGAAGATGCAAAACATGGGTTCAGGAAAGCCCAGGTGCTTTCCAACACTCATGTTGTTTTTAAGACCAGAGAAGACAGTAAATCCAGCTCATCGTGAAAAATCCAGCCCTTTTCTGTTGCCTGGAGCCACCGAAGACCTTGATGCTGTTCACAGCACACGTCTGTTTTATTAGAGGTTTTAGGATGCCCACTGTCAAAGCCCCATTCTAACCTCCCCAGCGTCCACAGTGCTTTTGTTTGTGTGTGTGTGTTTTAATATTTATTTTGAGAGTGAGGAAGTGCATGTATGCACACACACAAGCTAGTGGGGGAGAGAGTCCCAAGCAGACTCTGCGATGTCGGCTCAGAGCCTGACATGGGGCTCGATCCCACAACCGCAAGATCAAGACCTGAGCCAAAATCAAGAGTCGGGCACTTCACTGACTGAGCCACCCAGGTACCCCAGTACTTTTATTTTTAACCATCTTTTATTTTTAATTAAAAAAATTTTTTTTAAATTTATTTCTGAGAATGAGAGAGAGAGAGAGAGAGAGAGAGAGACAGCGTGAGCAGGGGAGGGTCAGAGAGAGAGAGAGGGAGACAATCTGAAGCAGGCTCCAGGCTCTCAGCTGGCTGTTAGCACAGAGGCCGATATGGGGCTCGAACCCACGAACCATGAGATCATGACCTGAGCCAAAGTCAGACGCTTAACCGACTGAGCCACCCAGGCCCCCCAGTACTTTTATTTTTAACCATCTTTACTGAGGTACAATTCACACACAGTATGACCAGTTTTACATGTGCTGGCCATCTGTTGGGTTTTGGAAAATGCATTGCTGTGTAACCACCTGTTTAAAGCTAAACCAGGATTTAGAATTTTTTTTGGTCACTCCCCAATGCCTTCAGCTCCCTGCGTTCAGTCTCCTTACCCCTTCCACAGCCCCTTATAACCACTGATATTTCTGTCACTCTAGTTTTGCCTTTCCTGGAATTTATTCTGAAAGGGATCACACAGTATCTACTCTTTTACATATGGCTTCTCTTAGTTCATGTACAGCTGGGAGACTTGGCCATTTTGTTGTGTGTTTGATTCATTTCTTCCTTTTTATTGCAGAGTGGCTTTCCACAGTATGGCTGTGTCAGATTTCCTGTACCCCAGGGATGGACATGTGAGTAGTTTCCAGAGTGAGGCCATTATGAACGAAGCTGTCATGTTATCCTGTTTTTATTTATCTTGGGTGAACATGGAGCAGTGTGATTGTGGGGTCCTACGGAAAATATGTACAGACTTTATAAGAAGCTACCTATCTTCCAAACTGGCTATATTCCCACCAGTAATGTATGGAAGTCCAGTGGCTCCCCCTTCCAACATTTGGTATTGCTGATCTTTCTAATTTCACCATTCTCATGTGTATGTGGTAATATCTCATTGCAATTGTATTCACATTTCTCTAAAGACTAATGATGTTGTCCATTTGTCCATAAGCTAAATATGTGGTATCCATATAGCTTCATCGGTGAACGGTCTGTTTGAATCTTTTGCCCCTTTTTAAATACGGTTGCTGATCTTTTGATAGTTGAGTTGTCACAGTTCTTTATATATTCTGGATACATGTGCTTTTTCAGATCTTTTTAGCAAATATATTCTTTCAGTCTGTGACTTACCTTTTCATTTTCTTCACTGTGTCTTTCAAGGAGTAAAAGTGGGGTTTTTTTGTTGTTGTTTTTTACTTTTTTTAATGTTTATTTTCTTAACAGAGAGAGAGGGAGGAAGAGAGTGAATGGTGGAGGGTAGGGGGAGCAGAGAGAGAGGGAGACACAGAATTCAAAGCAGGCTTCAGGCTCTGAGCTGTCAGCACAGAGCCTGATGCAAGACTTGGACTTGCAAGCTGTGAGATCATGACCTGAGCTGAAGCCGGACACTTAACTGACTGAGCCACCCAGGTGCCCCAAGGAATAAGAGTTTTTAATTTGGATACATCCCATTTAGTTTTCAGTTTTATGATTTGTACTTTTGTGTCTCATCTAAGAAATTTTCACCTCGCCCAAGATCACAGAGATTTTTTTTTCTTCTAGAAGTGTTCATTTTTGCAGAGTCTGAGGTAAAAAAGGAGGATTATATTTTTCCATATGGATACATAGTTATTTCAGCAAGATTTATTGTAAAAATTCTTTTCCCATTGAGCCGCCTTATACCTCCACGAACACTCAGTTGACTGTACATGTAGAGGTCCATCTTGGAACTTTTCTATTCCAGTAATGTGTATATTTACATCAGTACGAATGGCCTCCATTGCTGTGGCTTTATTTTATTCTGAAAACATAATAGTTTAAGTTCTCCAAACTTGGTTCTTTTTCAGAATTTTTTCCCTCCTTTAACAGGGCTTTTGCATATCTACATAAATTTTAGGTTCAGCTTGTTAAGTTTCACATTATGCTTGAAGGAATTTTGGTTGGAATTCTATTGAATCTATAGATCAATTTGAGGAGAAGCAAAATAGTCATAATATTGAGTTTTCCAATCCTTAGACATGGTACATCCCTCAATTTATATGTCTTTTCTACTTTTTCTCAGCAATAATTTATTGTTTTCAGCATATAAATCTTGTATATGCTGTTTATTTATTCTTGATTAACATTGTTGATACTATTATAAACAATATTAAAAATTTTTAATTTATTAATTTAAAAAATATTTTTATATATGGACTTTATTTCTTGCTCATTGATAAAGTTATTTATTAGTTCTACCTTATTTTATAAATTTCTTGGGTTTTCTTCATAGATTATCTTATTATCTGTATGGCTTTTATTTCTTCTCTTGATTTATTGTGCTGATGGGACCTGTAGTATAAATATGAATAAAAGTGGTGAAATAGGCATCCTTGCCTTCTTCCAAATCTTAGGGAAGTGTTCCACCTTTTATCATTAGGTTTTATATAGACTTTTCCTAGATGTCCTTAAATCTAGTTAAGGAAGTTTCCTTATATTCTTACTTTGCTAAGTTTTTACCATGAATTGATGCAGAATTTTGTGGAATACTATTTCTATATCTATCGAGCTGATTACAGTCATTTCTGCTATAACACATGCGTTTTTTTAAAAAAGCCTCATGCTATTCAAAATCTTGCAAGGAAAACCATGGTGCTTATGGTGAGCTGAGGGGCACAAAACCCCAAAATGTCAACAGAGGTACACACAAAAAGATGGGAACATAGTGGAAGTGGCAGCACTGCTTTACACATGTGAATTGGTTAAGGAGTGCATAAATACTACAATGAATATGGCACTTGACCTCGAAACAGACCTAAAGTTTGCTTGTAAAGCAGGTATCAGAAAAGCTGCAGTTTATGAGTTAATGAGAAGTTAGGAGGAAAGTTACCTGAAACTGATGGAGGAGGAGGGCGGGTGCAGCTCATAACACATGAGGCATAAACTATAGTAGTCGGTAGACTTCAGGGTGCCTGGTGTTTTATTTCATTCCTACACAGCTCACTTCAGCCGGATGCAGTTTTCTGCATTCACTTGGTGTTTTTCACAAACAAAATTGTGCATGAGCAAACATGAAATTCACATTAGGTTCAAATCATTAGGGAACCCACGGTATTAATTGTATTGAAACAAATTGAGATTTCCAAACAATTGTTATAGCAGAACTCTGCATGGTTTTTCTTTTTTCTTTTTCTTATTCAGTTTGTTAAAAAGGTGAATTGCACTCATTAATTTGTGAATGTCAAATTAGTCTTCCATTTCTTGCATAAGCACCATTTAGTCATGATGCATTATTTTATTTGTTTTTTGCTAGATTTGATTTGCTAAAATTTTGTTAAGGGTTTTTACATGCATATTTATGGAGCATAGTAATGTATAGTTCTCCTTTACGGTAATATCTTTGCCTGGCTTTGATATCAGGTTAATGCTGGCCATGCAAAATAAGTTGGAACTTGTTCCTCCTCCTGTATCTTCTGGAATCCTTGTGCCGAATTGCTTCTTCTGTAAACAGATGGTAGAATTCATCCCTGAGGTCACCTAGTCCCGAGGTTTTCTTTCTCAGAAGTGTTTAAATTATGAATTCTATTTATAATAGATACAGGGCTATTCAGGTTATCTGTTTCTTCTTGAGTGTACTTTGGTAGTCTGTATCTTTCAAGGAATTTGTCAATTTCATATAAGCTGTTGAATTTACCAACAGCACAACATCCCCCTCTTTTATCCTTTCAATGCCTGTAGGATAGTAATGTCCCTTCTTTAATTCGTGACATTGGTAATTTATGTGTATCTCTCTCTCTCTCTCTCTTTTTTTTTTTTTTTTGATTGATCATCTGTCTAGAGCTTTTCAATTTTACTGATCCTTTAAAAACCAAATTTTGTCTTGATAGGATTCCTCAATGGTTTCTATTTCATTAATGTTTGATCTTTATTATTTCTTTTCTTTCTGCCTTCTTTGAGTTTCAATTGTTTTTAGTTTTCTGATTTCTCCATGTAAAAATTAAGTTATTGATTTCAGTCTTTCTTTTCATGCTTTATTTGTTTTTAGAGAAAGAGAAAGAGGGTATGTGAGTGTGAGTTGGGGAGAGAGACAGAGGGAGAGAGGGAGAGAATTTTAAACAGGCTCCATGCTCAGTGCAGTGTCCAAAGTGGGGCTCGATCTAAAGACCCAGAGATCATGACCCGAGCTGGAATCTAGAGTTGGACACTCAAACTACTGAACCACCTAAGTGCCCCTAGTCCTTCTTCTTAAATACAAGCATTCAATGTCACAAACTTCCTTGAATCACAGTGTTAGTCGTCACCCATATATTCTAATGTGCCCTTTTTTCATTCTGTTCATAATATTTTTAGGCCATGGTATTTTCTTATTCCTCTTGAGATTTTTTTTGACCCATGGGTTATTTAGAAGCATGTTGTTTAATTTCCAGATCTTTGTGAATTTTTCCAAATACCTTTATGTTTTTGATTCTTAGCTTAATTCCTTTGTGCTCAGAGAACATATTCAGGATTTCAGTTCTTTTAAATTTACTGAAACATTTTTGTGACTCACAATGATTGTCTAGGAGAATATCCCATAAGCACTTGAATAAATATGTATTTTACTATTTGGGGGTGCTCTCTAAATGTCTCTAAATGTCATTTCATTTTGATTGATTGTTACTGGGACTGGAAAATGTTTAAGTGTATACTTGGAGGGAAAATAACTTAATTTGTAGCATTTGACTCAGTATAAATACTCCCATCATAGCCAAATTTAAGCTACCAATGTGGTGTCATTTATATGCAGGTTTGGGAAGAGACTCAGACCCCTTTCACTGCTGGTCAGTGTGATAATGGTGTTTGAATCTTCTGTATTTCTCTGACCTTTTCTCCTTTTTTTTCTTTTCTTTTCTTTTTTTTTTTTTTTTTGGTCTACCTGTTCTTTTAGTTACTGGGTAATGGGTGTTGAAATCTCCAAAAATAATTGTCAGCTTTCCCATTTCACTTTTCAGTTCTTTTAGTTTTAGTCTTAAAGTATTTTAAAACATTTGGGACGCCTGGGTGGCTTAGTCAGTTAAGCGTCCGACTTTCACTTAGGTCATGATCTCGCGGTTCGTGGGTTCGAGCCCCGCGTCGGGCTCTGTGCTGACTGCCAGCTCAGAGCCTGGAGCCTGTTTCAGTCTGTGACTCCCTCTCTCTCTGACCCTCCCCTGCTCACGCTGTCTCTCTCTCTCTCCTAGAAATAAATAAAAAATTAAAAAAAAAAAAACAAAATAACTTTATAAGGGGCATACACCTTACGAAATGTGCCTCTTTAGCCCTGGTAATAGTCTTTATTTTACAAAAAGTGGACTTTTTGTCTAACGCAAACAGCTACCCAAGGATTTTTTTTTTTAAATTCATGGTTATGTGGTATAGTATTTTTCATCCTTTTACCTAATAAAAAAGACATTCAGTTTGGAATAATTTTAGACTTATAGAAGAGTTGCAAAAGCAGTACTGAAATGTCCTATATGCCCTTCTTTCCATAACATTAACATCTTACATAACTATGGTACATTTTTCAAAATTAAAAAATTAATATTGGTATATTATTATTAACTAGACAACAGACTTTATTTGGATTTATCCAGATTTTTCACTAGTGTATTTTTCTCTTCCAGGACCCAGTCCAAGAGTCTACATTTTTCTGCTTTGTTTTCTCTGATCTGTGATACTTTCTCAGCCTTCTTTTGTTTGTCATTGTCTTTATACTTTTGAAGAGTATTGGTCAGGTATTTTATATACTGTTCCTCAATTTGGGTTTGTCTGATACAGTCTCTTGGTTATACTGGAACTATAGAAAGTGAACTGCCTTTTTTATCACATACTATCAGGGGTAAATGATATCAAGTGATATTTCTGGTGATGTTAATTTTGATCACTTGATTAATGTGGTGTCTGCCAGGTTTCTGCACTGCATTTTTTCCCTTTTCCATATGCTACTTATAGGACTGAGTCACCAACTCCTCCCCTCTGAAGGGAGAAATATAAAGTCTGAAGCTCAGTTAATATGTATACACACATATATTATAATTATATAATTATCTATCTATCTATCTATCTATCTATCTATCTATCTATCTGTCTATCTATCTATCTATCTACCTACCCATTTAACTCAGAACATTTGGCCCTTTTCCCTATCCCTTTTATTATTGGCAACTTCTTTCTCTGACATGGAGAAAACTAGCTTCCATTATCTGCAAATTATTGACTTATTTGTTCAACTGTTATATATGTAAAGTAGATTCAAATAGTTAGCCTGTACCTTTGTAAGAAACAAATTTACCAGTTAGAATAATATATTTACATACAGGGTTTTTTGTTTTTTGGTTGTTTTTTTTTTTTTTTTGTCTTTACTTTGGGTCAGCACTGTTTCCTTCACCTCAGTGGTGATATTATGTCACACATTTATACTATAGTCAAATTCATCCTGGGATCTTTCAATATACTAGTTGACTTTTCTTTCCTTCCTTCCTTCCTTCCTTCCTTCCTTCCTTCCTTCCTTCCTTTCTTTTTTTCTTTCTCTTTCTCTCTCTCTCTCTTTCTCTCTCTCCTTCCTTCCTTCCTTCCTTCCTTCCTTCCTTCCTTCTTTCCTTATTTCTCTCTCTCTGCCCCCCTCCATTTCTTCTTTCCTTCCTTCTCTTTTTCTTTCTTTCTTTCTTTCTTTCTTTCTTTCTTTCTTTCTTTCTTTCTTTCTTTCCTTCTTTCTCTTTCAATATTGCACACTATAAAGTTTGTTCTATTGCCACAGTACCATTCAGAATAGTTTCATCCACCCTAAAAACTCCTTTGTAGTCAACACCTCCCCAGTCCCCAGTCTCTGACAACCATTGATCTGGTTTTTGCCATCATTGTTTTGTCTTTTTAAAAATTTCATGAAAATGGAATCATGTGATATGTAGTCTTTGGATCTGGATCTGGGTTCTTTCATTTAATAAAATGTATTTAAAAGTTTTCCAGTGTTATATAAATCAATAGGTCATCCTTATTGTTGAGTAGGGTTTTTCCATCATATAGCTATGTCATAATTTGTTTATTTCATCAACTGTTGAAAGACAACTTGGCATCCTTTCACTTTTTCCTTCTCTGTGTCCTATATTTACAGTGTATTTCTTGTAGACAATATATATAGATGGGTCTTGTTTTATATCCAATCTGACATCCTTTGTCTTTTAATTATGATGTTTAGATCATTTACACTTATTGCAATTATTAACTTTGTGAAGTTTAAGTTTATCACTTGCTATTCTTTTTTTCTCATCTGTTCTTTTTTCTTTTTTCCTTCTTTTCTATTTAGTTTGAATTAATTTTATTTTTTATATCTCTATTTTATCTCCACTACTTCTTTGCTTTGATGTTTAACTGCTTGTTCTATAATGTACAGCATACATTGTTTACTAATCCCAGTTTGCTTTCATGCCGCTTCACATATTTTATAAGACTCTTACAACAGTACACCTACATTTCTTTCTTTTCTTTCTGCTTATTACTTATATTATTAACTTTTTATGTTAAGCATCTGGGCTAAGAAAATGGTTTCCAATCAGAGAGCCCATGGTCAGACCTTGGCTCTATTGTTTACTCACTGAGTGATGTCAGGTAAATCACGTTTCCTCTTTGTTTCTCAGTGTCATTGTCTGTAAAGTGGAGATAACAGGTTTGATGTGAGAAATAAATGAAATAAGGCATGATATGCATGGCGCACTATGCCTGGCACATACGGAGCCTGGGGGCATAGTCTCCCTCCAGAGCCAAACACTGAACTGTTCTCAAAAGCTGAAAGCTGAAAGTGAACAGTTTCTCAGCTCTGAGCACACCCCATTGCTTGCTCCTCATGATCTGACCCTCTGTGGCACCAGGAGACAACAGCAGATGCCAAAATGAACCATAGTGCCAAACATAGGGAGCCCATCTGTGTTGACACCAGCAGGCATAGCTGATTTTTTTTTTCCAGGAAGAAAATTAAAAATCAGTTCTCCTTCATGTGAGCTCCCTGAATCACAAGGAGTAGGATCCTAAGGAATCTTGACCCAGCAAACTCCAGACATTGAGCTTCAGAAGGCTCCTGTCTGCAGACAGGAGAGGCGATCGAACTTTCCTACTTCCTGGCCCTGTTGGCTGCCTCTCTTCCCCTGAGCCATTAGTTTCCTCCTGGAGAGATGAGTTTTTGCCCTTGTGAGAAGGTGAGCTCTGGGGTCAGACACACCTAAGTGTGAATCATGACCTCATCCTCACTGTTGACACTGGAGAGGTCACTTCCCTACTAACCCCCACCTTCCTCCCATGTAGAATGGGATTGAGGGTGACATGTGTCCCTAGGCATTGTTTTGTGCCATCAAAACTCTCAACAGAATGCGAGTATATTTTCACAGAGGGAAATGGTGGGATGATTCTCTCAATGTTAGCTAATATTCCCCTTCCCCACTCTCATTTTATTCCTTAGTTCAGCCCATGATCATCAGCCAGGCCCAGAGCAGACATAGAGCAGCAGACATCAGACAAAGAGAGGAGACTTTTTCTGTCTTTAGATTTCTAGAAGCCTAGGCCTGAGGGGGGCAGGGGGGAAGACTCAAAGGCTGCTACACTCAAAGTGCTGTCAGAGGAAGACACTGAGCTGGAGCAGTAAGGAGGGCAGGAAGGGGAACCACACACGTGACGGCCTTCAAAGACCCTAAGAAATGCACCATGTTTTCAGCTCCCAGTAGCTTTGTGGGATCCACTGATGGCTGGGCTCAGGCAAGAGGAGACAGGGCCCCAATGTCTCTAGGACCTGCCTTAGAGGAATATTGGCAGGTGTTATGTCCAAGCACACAGGCTCCAGGCTGCTGGGAAGGGTGTCCAGGATGAGGCAGGACTGACTGTATGACCCCATGTGCCCAGAGTCCAGAGCACCAAGCTTGAGGAAGGTTGTAGACCGGAAGGGAGCCACCCAAGAAGTGACCTGCATGGACACGCCTCCAGAGATCAGACAAGGAGTGCACCACCCAGCAGGAGTGCCAGCTGGGGAGGGAGGTGGGATGTGATAGCATCTCATTGCCCTCTCTCTCTGCAACTGCATTTGTGGAGTCTGCGTAGGTTAGACAAGCTCATACTCCCACAGTGTGAGTTGCTGTGATAAGAACATCATAAAGGTGCCCATTCAAGGCCTCAGGTGGGACTTAAACTGCCGAGAGTTCTGTTGTGTTCATAGCTGCTTTTAGCCTCCCAGTGATCTACCAGGAGCCAGAGACCCGGCTATCAGGGAGGGGCTCCTGTAGATCTGAGTCCCTTTCTTGCACTCAGCAGGAAATGGAATGGAAGACCAAATGGAAAGGAAGTATCATCTTTTAAAGCCAGTGATTCTCATGCCCCAAGCACTTATTGAGCCCCTGCTGTATACTGGAATGGGGGAGGTGAACAAAGCAGAGAGGGACCCCACCCATGGGGCTAATGGTCCAGAGGAGTTAGCAGCTCAACATTATGAACATTTTTAGCATCAATCAGTTAAAGGCAGAATTACCCAATCACCGCTTTCTAGTAAGAGAGTCGCAGGCTCAGGACTCACAGAGACAGCGTCTCACCATCCAGTGCCTCTTGTGACCATGTACAATCAACCACACTGTAAGTCAGGTCTCAGATGTCTGTTGCGCACACACTGGGGTCCCAGGGCCCCTCCGGCCAGAGTGGCCCTTCAAGGAGATGCAGAAGCGGGTGTCCAATCCAAACACCACAAGAACTGTGACATAGGCTGTGATCAGACAGCATCATATCTGCCCTTTTGATTATTGTTTAGCCACGGCTGTTGTTACCACCTTCAGTAGTAAAAGGGCCCCTCCTTTGGGAGGAGGTTGCACCGATTATAAGCAGGACCATCATGCACGCAGGGGTGACATGGACTTCCCCCAAACTTGGGTGTCTGTGCAGGGCTGGCAAGCACAGGGCAGGGCCACAGGGCCAGCCCGGCATCGTGTCTGGGTCTCATTCACTACAGGTGCCCCCTCCCTGGACATCTCTGTGTTCACTCACATTTTCATCACACCCACTTACTGCTTTTACATAAAGAAGGGTTTTGTTTTGATTTGTTTTTGAAGGAAACTTGCTACAACTGTCATAAATGGGAAACCTATGTCATTGGACAAAAATAGGAAACAGTGGTAAAATAAATACAGTGGCACAAAACAGTATTTGTACACCGTGGCTCGGTTGCCTGAGCTCGAGCGCTAGGTGGGTCTCAATGAACGGAGAGCCTCAGGACGGAACAAGGCAGGTAGAAGAATGTTCTCCTCAGGGGAACTTGATGCCATTTGCCAGCTCATGCCTCAGCCACCTTCTCTGGCCCCCCTCCACTCCAGTCACCTGCGGGTTCATCCGACAGCCCTCACCTCCGTAAGGTGAGAAGGCCCTTCCATAAGCCCACCCCTTACGCTCCTGTGTTCTCCTGGGGGCACGGAGGCCACACATTTAGATAGGCTTCCCCTCCATCACAGGGTCCTCCCGGGTCCCTGACCCCCTGCTCTACAGGGTTGCTTCCCAGGTAAATCACCTGCAAACCAGCCCGCATCTCAAACTCTGCTTCCAAGAAAGCCCCGGACACACATGGTACCTTTGCAGCCCTTAAAGTCACTTCTCGTACCCCCAAGGCACAAGTCCTACAGCTCTGGCCCCGCCACTTACAGCTGTGAAGCCTGGAGCAGGCCAATTAGCATTTTTCAGGCTCTTCCCTTGTGTGAAACGACACCAACTATCCCTAGCCTTACAGGGTCTGTAGAAGGATTAAACGATACAATGTTATATGGCCACCAGCTTAAGTAAAAGGCACCGGTTGCTATTGGTTTAAAGCCAAGTAACCCCCCGCACCCCCACCACACAGATGCCTGGCATCCGGCCTTTGGCCTGAAGGCAGTAGTGGGGCCGCGCATGGGTCAAAGCTGCTGGCAGGTGAGATGCACCTGAGTGTATCAGTGTCAGCCCCAAGCCGGCGCTCACCTGGTGTCCTCGGGGAGCTGGCTGTGCCTTTGGAGGCGCTGGAGCGGCCTGTTGCCGGGGGAGGACGGGGGGGGGAAGGTCAGCACACGGAGGTCTTCAGCCGGCTGCCCTCTGCCCCCAACTGCCACCCGGGGCTCCCTGTCTGGCTGCTCCTCTAGCTGCTGGAGGGACCCGATGCTCGCTCACCCGGCTGCGCGTTCAGCAGCTCGGCTTGCGCCCTTCCGCTCTCCCTCTGTCTGCTGCATCTGTATCACTCCCTCCGGCCTCTCCCCACACCTGCAGCCCTTCCATGGGCTTCCAGCTGTGGCCAGCCGCACCCAGCAGCCTCGGGCTGCCAAGACTTTCAGGGACCTCTATCTTTACACAGGCGGTTCTCACCCTCTGCCCCTCCGGCAAACCTCTGCTCTTCCTTTAAGAGCCAGCGTAAGCCTCATGTCTGCAAAGCCTCCCCCAATGCCCCGTGGGACATGGAGCTCCTGCAGTTACCCTGCAGCCCGCACCCTGATGGATGGCACGTGCACCCCCCTCCTTCAGACTGTGGGGCCTGGTCTCTTCCATCAGGGCCGCCCAGAGTAGGCAGAGCTGGCTCTGTGTTGGGGACTTGTCTAGTTCCCTGAGTAGCTAGCCTGCTCTGCCCTGGGGAATGCTGAAGGAGCTCAGCACTGGCCTTCAGACGAACAGGGGTTTCTCTCTGGACACAATGGATGGAGAGTTCTTTCCCAACCGTGTCTCTCATTCGTGCCTCAGGACCTTTGCACTTGCTGTTTGTCCTGCTGGGAATGCCCTTCCCTGGGACCTTCACATTTCTCTTATCATTCAGGTCTCAGCTCACATGTTGGCACCTCTTTAGAGGATGTCCTTGACCGTCCACTCTAATGTTCCTCTCCCTCCGTCTGAAATTATCTGATGTATTTTACTTTATACTGATTTCCCCCACTCCCACTCCAGAAGGTAACGTTCAGGAAGGCAAGCATCCTGCCCATCCTTGGACCCCCCAGGAGCTAACACAGAGCTTGCCCCATAGGAAGTATCTGTACATAATTGTTAAATGAAAGAATGAATCGATCAATGAGTCGATGAGAAGACAAATGATGGTCTCACTTATGTGGCTAACAGCCTCAGGACAGGTTAGGGCAGAGGAGGGGAGGACAGGGGGGCTTCTGTAATAGAGGAGGCACTAGAGTCAGAAACAAGCCATGAGGGGGCACCTGCGTGTCTCAGTTGGTTAAGCGTCCCACTCTTGACTTCAGCTCAGGTCATGATCTCACGGTTCCTGAGACTGATCCTCACATCCAGCTCTATGCTGGCAGAGCTTGCGTGGGATTCACTCTCCTTCCCTCTCTCTTCTTTGCCTCTCCCCACTGACTGCCTGCTCTCTCTTTCTTTCCAAAAATAAACAAATGAACAGTAAAAAAACAAACAAACAAAAAACAAAAAGCTATCATGAAGGGGTGATGGCCTGGAGTCAATAACACCAGTCTCTTCACACTAGGCTATGCCACCCCATACTCAGCCCTGAATGCCAGGCACCCAGGAAGGGACATCTCTCCATCCCTGCCATCACCTGGACAGGACGCTCTGGGATTCGAAATTCGGCAATTCACTGCCGCAGTCACATTCAAGATGGTACAGAGAGGCTCCCGCACAATCCCAGAGCGTGCCACAGCTCGGCACCCAGAGAATGAGCCACAGACCCTGCCCTTCCTGGTCCAGGTACCTGTGTGCAGGTCCACCCCGCTAGAGAGCTAGAATTCATCGGGAGGAAGCAAGGCAGTTCCCTACTTTGTAATCACTTCCATCACCCTCTCTCTCCAAGATCTGGGATAACAGTCAAGGATTATAGATAAACGTCACTACACAAACTCAATATGAAAACACCAAGTGAACTAAGATGACATTTTCAGGGTGATTATTTTAGAAAAGAATTCAAGGGTTGATAAGAGCCATGATGCAATTATGAGGGTTTATATATATATATATGTATATACATGTGGTCCACAGATAACTTTCCTCCTAAGTCCAGACCCAGAGCTGCTCACTGAGGATTCTTACTTAGCCCTGCGGGTTAAACCTGACCTCCCAGCCATGCCAGGAGCCACAAAGACCCACTGCCTTTGTTGCTGAGGGACTAATAGCACCTTCCAAAGTGCCTCGCAATTGGCGACAAGCTGCCCCCTGCCAGTGGCATGGCAGTCACCTCCTGCGGGGGGCAGACTAGGTCACGGTGAAGCACCTAGTTCATGGACACACGGTGGGCGGTTACAGATGCTGATGCGTGGCTCTGGCGTTCTCCTAGGGCTAATTCGGTTCTTTCCATTAGTGCGACATTCAAAAATACAGGTTTAGTATGTTTTAAAATAGAATCCTATGGGCGTCTGGGTGGCTCAGTTGGTTAAGAATCCCACTTTGGCTCAGGTGATGATCTTGAAGCTCATGAGTTCGAGCCCCGTGTCGGGCTCTGCGCTGACAGCTCAGAGCCTGGGGCCTGCTTCAGATTCTATGTCTCCTTCTCTCTCTGACCCTCCCCTGCTTATATTCTCTCTCTCTCTCTCTCAAAACAAACAAACAAACAAATAAATATTTAAAATATTTAAAAAAATAGAATCCTATGCTTATCTTGAAGAAAGGAGGAGATGTGGCCACATTAGGCCTATTCTCCAAAGAAGGTAAACAGTGCTGTCCCCGACAGAAGGTTCTCCAGGTCCAGCTGGTTCCAGTCCCCACATGGCCTCTACAACAGGCATCAGAATCGATGACCCTGGTTTACGCCAACCGTCTTTCCCCACCTATGCCTCCACGATTCTGGGGCATGGTCAGGTTTCTTTCATAAGCACGCTTAATCAAAGGCTTATGTTTTATCTTGAAAAAAAATGTGCATTTCCATTTTACTATGTAATATGCCCATGTGTTTTAAGGAAATTGTTTTGGGTTTTTTTTTTCCTTCCTAAAATCTGGAATCAATGTGTCCCTCCGGGAAGATGTGCCCTGCTGTCCCGAGGCTCTGTGGGTCTTGACAGTGTTCTCCCAGACAGGCTCTGTGATTCCAAAAAAGAGATGCAGGACTTTCTCAATCTTGCTGCTCATTAGATCTTACAATCCTTTTTTTAACCTTCTAAGTGATTAACGTTTGGCCACTTTTTATAAAAATAAGAAATTAAAAGCCCTCCTTTCAAACGCAGCTCCTTGTGCTGGGTCGGTCCGGCCCTCCGGGGGCGCGCAGCCTGCTGTGTCTGTGTGGGGAAGGGGCCATGCCCCACGCCCACACGTGGCCTGGCCGGCCAGCAACAAGAACTCCAAGCAGCCCACACTAGGGTTGTATAGTGCTGCCCTCGGAAACTTTCGTGGGTTATGGCTTGTGAAGGGTTCCAGAGAGTTCAGACACAAATCGATAGCACGCATTACAAGAGAGTGTGAGCTAACAAAGGTGCTGGTAGGTCATGCATCTTTAAACAGCTTCTTGGGGACTTTAATTGTCGGGATGTTCAGGAGAAGAATATGACCTTATGGGGCATTTTCCAGAATAGAATAGTCTATATATTAAAAGGCAGCAAATGATTCATAACTGGTTGGCGGCTGGGCCTATGGGCCCGTGTTTCCCATGTGGATTTTTTTCCTCTGCATTGCAAACTCTTACATTAAATTGTGATAAATGAAGAGTGGGGGCTACTCATACAAATCAATGACTCTAGTGTGTGTGTCATTAGCCTCAGAGATGCAGGCAGCGGTCAGTCCCATAAATCATGTGATGATCTGCTGTCTGCAACACGATGCGAGCAAGCAGGCGCATTAGGGAGGTTAAGGAATGAAATTAATCTGTGCATTTTCCTCTCCCCCCTTCCGCCTTCCCCATCACCTGGTCATACGGAAAGAATTAAAATCACATGATCCGAACTAAACCGGCTCCAGAACAGTAAATTGGTTAAGTTTGACTTCACCTTTCAACTTCGAGTTAATTATGTATTAGGGGATTAATTTATTCACAGGCACTGAGAAGGCAAATGGAGAAGAGGGGAAGCCTGCCAGGGCCTCTCATCCAGGTGCCAAGGTTATTAATTGCTCCGGTGGTGCCACGGGCTCTGCCTGGGCCGCACTGGGCAGGGGCCGCCAGGACCATCCTCATGGGCGCTTAGTTCTGTCCTGCTCTGGGGCTGCAAACAGTGAACCAGCCCCACCGCTCTGCTCTCTCAGGCTTCAGGGGAGGCCCCGGCCCAGGGCATGAAGGGATGCCTGCTTGCTGGAGTATTCTAGAAGGTTAGACTGGAGGAAGCCTGTGGTAGAAGTATGTTGTGAGATCTCACCCAAGGTGGGAACCGGTCTCTCTCCAAGAGCCTCGGCTTGGTGTGAACACCTCCAATGAGCAGAAGCTCCCTACCTGCAAAGGTGGCCATTTGACATGGCACAACTCTGCCTGCAAAGACTCAGTGCCCCTCCTCCACCTGGACCCACACACCTGCTCTTCAGACGCCTGAGGACACTGATCGCTTTCTCCCTCACGGTCCTCAGAATGCCCCCTCGGGAAGCATGGCTTCCAGACTGCTGGCCACTGCGGTCTCCTTCACAGGAGGCCCTTGCTCCCTGCCTTGCTGGTGCAATTGCAGCCCCTCAAGATGCCGGTAGGGGCAGCCACCCTCACAGGGCTACTGGGCGAGAATTAGGGGCAGAGAGGCAGGGCGGCAGATCCTTCCTCAGTGTCCTGGCCCATGTGGCTGCCTGGCCACAGCCATGGGGCACGCAGGAGATGGGTCCCCCACCTGTGCAAGAGTCACATCCCATCACACAGAGAAGCAGCTTCTCAGAGGAGTCCATTGCCTGCACTGAGACGTGGGAGAGAAATTCTTAGGAACATTTGTCTGTTTAGAGTTAAAACATGAGGTTGCTGACTGAATTCGACACTGACCTTTTGCTTATAAAAACTCGCAATGCTCCACACAAATGGTAACATTAATGTTTTCTATGTTTATGGCACCTTGCAGCTTACCGAATGCCTTCCCCTACTGCTGTAACAGGGTCCCATCTTCCCAGCGGCCCATAAGTTGGGGCCAAGGACTCCCATTTGACTCCAAAGGAAACTGAGACTCAGAGACTTGAAGGACTTGCTCAAGCGCAGGTGGCCCAGAAGTGGCTCAAAGCGAGTTAGTCAGTGTAGGAAGGATGGGGCTGTGTAGGGGTTCTCTTTTGCTCAAATCCATAGGTGGAAGGTTCTTCTAATCTAAGTATCCTTGTCCATCTCTAGAAGCCCAGTGCAAACCCCAGACTCGTGTACCATGCTCCAAATGTCATTTTAAAAAGTAAGTTAAGCAAACATCAGAAAATTAAGAAGTTCCACAGAAGATAGAGCTCACAGTTTCTCTTGAAAACTCATAAAATATTGACATTTCATTGTGAGGGTAGTAGCTCTCGCTCAGAGGGGCAGAAGCTCTCTAGAGTGCATGAGGCTTATCCTGGCCAGGAGACCACAGGTAGATAGGAGCCCAAGTAATGCCTCATCTTGCTGCTCAGTGACCTGTGACCCATCATGAACTCCCCGCCGCACCCCATGTAGGTCGCCGTCCATGTAGGCCCATCTCAGTGGCCCAGTCTTATGTTGCTCCCTTTTCCAAGGGTGCCTGTTTGTCACTGTCTTACTTTTCCTCCAAGTCCTTGTTAACCCTCACATCTAGTTCAGGCTGGCTTACCAGCCCCTCTGTTGACCCTCATTGGCTCCCTCCTTCCTAAGCACAAACAGGACTTCTCAGCCAATTGACATCAGAGCCAAAAAGGCTATGAGGATATTTTAATCCAAACTTCTTGCCTCCAGTAATGAAGACAAGGCCGTACTGGACTCTTGGTCTGACCATGTCACAACCACACACCCATACCGTCTCTGAATCCCTAATTATACTGCTACTGAAGTACCCTCCTTGCCAAACTTTTTAGTTTGGGCTAGAAACAAAAAATTACGGAGAGTATCCAAATACCCAAGGCCTCAACATCCAGAATGAACAGATATTAACATTAGTCATATTTGTTACAGATATTAAAAACAATGGTTGTGAGTCCAGTCTAGGGGGCTGGCTGAGTGATTCCCTGAGGGTAGAGCATCCAGATCTCAGCCCAGTCTGTCTTTCCTGAGCTAGCCATATTGTGACTTGGCCACACATGCTTGAGATTCATGTTTGCACACATGGGCATACATACACACACATGTACACATGCACATGCACATAAGCACACATACATGCATGCATTACCTCCCCACACACACACTCCTTCAATTATATATGTTGTGTGGTTACATGCAAAGGTCTGAATCCACATGAATCTTTTGCTTTAGGTTAAAAAAATTTTTTTAATGTTTATTTTTTAATTTATTTTTTAATTTTTTAATGTTTTTTTTTTCTGAGAGAGAGAGGCAGCTTGAGCAAGGGAGGGCCAGAGAAAGAGGGAGACACAGAATCAGAAGCAGGCTCCAGGCTCTGAGCCAGCTGTCAACACAGAGCCTGTTGCGGGGCTCGAACCCACGAACCATGAGATCATGACCTGATCTGAAGTCGGACACTTAGCCGACTGAGCCACCCAGGCGCCCCTAATGTTTATTTTTGAGAGAGAGAGAAAGACAGAGAGTGAGCAGGGGAGGAGCAGAGAGGGAGGGGGACAGAGAATCTGAAGCAGGCTCTAGGCTCTGAGCTGTCAGCACAGAGCACGATGCACGGATTGAACTCACAAACTGCGAGATCATGATCTGAGCCAAAGTCGGATGGTCAACTGACTTAGCCAACTAGGTGCCCTGCTGTGCTTATTTGAGGGCAATGCACCACACACCTGGAGACCCAGCTTGGCTGCATGGCATTGTGAGGAGTACCCCATCTTATCTCCTTTCTCCCTTTTTAGTAAGCATTTACATTGGTTCTGACTTTTTACTGTCACCAATGGCGAAATTTCAATTACCCCCAGCATCTCTTCTGAGGCTCATAAATGAGGCTCATTCCAGAGCTTGCTCATTCCAGAGTTTCCTCCATAACCTGGCTGTGTCCTGAGCATCTCTCCCTAGGCCTTCGGGGGCCTGCAGGAGCCATGAATGAAGGCGCCTGGCACAACCCCCAGCCAGTCCCTGTGCACCGTCCCTGGAACGTGCATTCATACTGCTCTCGGTTTCCCACCGAGGCTAGCACGGGCTGGCCACATGACCCGTCTCCAGCTGGCTGTGTCCACACGTGCCAGCCCCCGAGAGCCCCCCCCGCCCCCCACCGCCTGCTCATCCTGGGCCCATTAAACCTCTCACTTTGTATTTCCTAATTCCTTTAAGAAATCCCAAACCTGTCTCCTTGGATAGAAATAAAGTAAATGTAATATCTATTGCTATCGCTTAAACACAAATTATAGTATTTTTTATTAAATACTCTGTTGTCAAATGCTTGACATTCCTCATAATAGATAAAAAAGCAACTAAAACTAGTTATTTTCTGTTACCTTAGAGGCTTACAACATAGTTTGTAGTGTATTTACTTGTTATGTTCTGCTTGTCGCATTTCATTATAAGCACGTGAATTATTTTCCCTATTAAATTAAAACGCACTCTCCCCTCCCCCAGCTACCCTTGAGCTATACGAGAGGTGAAGGTCTGGAGATGGGGGAGCCGAGGAAGCCACTTGGCAGTCAGAGCTCCAGCCTTGCCCTGGCATACGCCCCATGCTTGGAGATGGGACCCAGAGCCCACCCCCAGTGATCCCTGTCTGGGGCAATGGCCGGGGGGACCGCCTACTCTGGCGTCGTGCTCATCAAAGACCTACTGTATGCACTCTCCTGCCATCTTCATTACAGCCCTGAAAGGCAGGCAGGCTGGGTCTACGGTACCTGTTTTACAGATAAGGAAATGATCCTGAGAGACGAGGTTTTCTTTCGAATTGAGGTCAAGTGGAGGCCAGAGCCCTGCCTACCACCCCCACCCCACCCTCACCGGGTTGCCGCTATGCCCCAAGCACTTGGCTAACCATCTCACAGGCAAGGCTGTACTCTAGCCCAGTGGCGGCAATGGTCTTCGAGATTGTGGGAGTATCATATGTTTTTCAGTTCTCATGATGAGGAGACTGCTGAGGATGGAGGGCGTGTCTGTGGTTGAATTGCTTTGTAAGCGTAAGAGCCTGGGTTCAAGTCTATCTGGCTTCAGAACTCAGCAGAAGCAGGAGGGGGATACATCTTTAACTCTCTGGGGACACAGTCTCCTTTGGGGGCTTGATGAAATCTATGTCCCCCTTCAAAGTGAGAAGGGTCAGTGCACATTTCTCATCTAAGCAACAATTTACATACAATTTTAGGGGCTTCCCAGACTCTCTCTGGGCCATCTATGGCCCTACACATGTCCCTGTGTTCCGAGTCAGGAAGCAACCTGATGGGAGGTTGGTGTGCGCCGAGCCTAGATGAACTGAAATGCGGCCCCACGCTCTGCCTCCTGCCCTTGCCACCCTCCCTTCATAAACTTTCTGGCTGCTGAGTGACCAGAATTGGAAAAGGCCACCGCTGAAAATGGGGTGTGTGGGGTTTGTTTCAGTGCTGGGACAGGACCTGCTGTTTTCTGGGCCCACCAGGGCTTGGAGGGGAGCTGAGCCCTGCCTCAGGCACTCCTGCTCACTCAGCCGCTGCCTGCTCCAGCCACAGCACTTTTTGGAAGAAGAACTAAAGCCATCAAGTCACCTCCAAGGTTATCCTTTTATTTTAAAATGTTTTTATTTATTTCTGAGAGAGAGAGAGAAAGAGAGAGAGAGAGAGAGCATGAGCAGGGGAGGGTCAGAGAGACAGGGTCAGAATCTGAAACAGCCTCCAGGCTCTGAGCTAGCTGTGAGCACAGAGACTGATGCAGGGCTCAAACCCACGAACCGTTGAGATCATGACCTGGGCCGAAGTCGGACGCTTAACCGACTGAGCCACCCAGGTGCCCCATATCTTTTTAAGATCCAGGATAGGGGCAGTGCCTGGCAGGGACCCAGAAGAGCTCACTTTGCTGACCTGTAAAATGAGAGGAATCATTTCTATGCACCTGCTGTATCAATGAAAGGGCTTTGCCTCCTTTATAAAAGAAGACCTTGCATGTTTATATTTCTCTACCTACATGTTTAGCCTGTAGGTCCCTGGTCTGACCTGTTCTTGCCGTTTAATCTTACAGAGAACATTCTCGGGATTCCTGCTATCTTGATATGTCTTTCAACAGCAGCCACTCCAATATCTGAAAGCTTTGTAGCATCCTAGCACCTCTCATCTGAGGCTGCTTCCCTAACACAAACGCTTCCCAGAGCTGTGCTGATAACACACAGCAGTGCAGGGAGAAAGGGAGCTGATAAGGCCACATGTACATCAGAGAATTATGTCTCCTAAGTCCAACAACTGCCTTGCCCCAGAGCCAAACACGAGTGCTAGGGAACATCTATGGGTATGTACGGAAACAGAGATAAAAGAAAAAGTACCTTGAAAGTCTTTGGATTGAAAAGCAGGAAGCCAGACAAGGAGAATATGGTCTTCATGCATAATTTCATCAGGGTCCTCAAATTGCCACCCAGCCCACCGTGACGGAAGCATCTTCTGTTGCCAATGGGCATGAATGCAGGTGTAGGTGTACACAGAAAGATGAGTCCAAGGGCGGGTGGGAGATGACTGGTCCTTAGGGTGGGCAGACCCTAAATTTACTTCTGTCTTGCTCATTTGGGTAGTTTAGGGTTAGTCGGTCTGTTTCCTTTGGTGCTTCCCTCTCCTCCAGGGAGATCACCCACAAGCCTCTCAGAGATGAAAGAATCAGGACTGGTCATGGCCAAAGAGAGATGAAGCCATGAGGAAGTGAGGAGGAGGGAAGGCAAAGGTAGATGTAGACGATGTGGAGAAAGCAGAGATGGGATGGAAGAGGGAAGGCAGGGGTCCAGGAAATACGGAGTGTGTTCCTCAAAGTCCTTGTCCCAAACCCTGGGGGACTTCAAGCACCACAGCAGGGAGTGGGGTGTCTGACTATAGACAGTGGCATGGAATTCTTAGCAAATATTCTGGAGTCCTGGGTTCTCGGTCACCCCCCACCCAGAGCCTCACATTTCATCCTCTTCCTCATTCCTACCCATCCCTGTCTCAGATTTTCAGCCTGATAAGGCGTTACTGCTTTCCTCAAGGCCAGAAATCCCATCACGTTCTGGTCAAGTGTCTTTCTCATTCTTCTGGGCTTCCATGCTTTTCTGGTCCATCTCCTTTGACCTCATCTTTAGTTACAATTGTCTAGATGCCCTCTTGGACACCAAAGAGCTCAGCCCAGTTCATGGTCTCCTTCCCATATAAGAAACCCTGCTCTGCAGTCGAGGTCTCCCTCACAGGGTGAGGACTGCTTGGAGCCCCTGGGGCCAATGAGGTAGAAACTGCCCATCCCCGAGGTGACCTCTTGTCCCCAAGGCCTGCACAGTCCTCCCCTGAGACGTGGCAGTCTCTTGGAGAACATCTTGATGCAGATGAAGGATGCTACATGAATCAATAAATCATAAGTCTGTTGGACGGCACTTAGAAAGGTAAATGCATGTGTGTGATTCACTCAGAGAACCCTCCTAAAAAAGATAATACACTCAATATCTCACTGTGCTGACATATTTCAACTCAATTGATAATGGGTCAGGATTGAGCAAAGCTTAGAGAGTGAATTACCTTTTAGCCATCGCTTCAAGTTTAGGGTTGCAGTCACCAACAAAATCAATGTCGAAGGATTCCTGTTTCTCAGGCAATTCCTACAGTGACTCCTAATGAAATAAACTATTGAAGTCTTTTAATCAGAGCACCTGCCTGAAAGGAGGAAGCCATTGGGAGGAGGCTGGGGCCCTGGGGACCTGTTTTCCCCTTACCGGGCAATGCATGAGTGATTCTTTAATTGTAGTAATGATGCGCTTACCCTAGACCTAGACGCTCAGGCAGCAGAAGGCTGCAATTCTCCCTGGGCACAGAGCTGGTGTGACCTCAGATGGGACTGCACAGGGCCTCAAGCAGGGCTTTATCACCAGGTGCCACGGCAGTGCCTTTAGGTTAGGGGCATGTTTTCCTTGCAGACATGTGCTGAGTCTCTATTAAAAGAAAGCCCTACAATGAACAAGGTCCTGCTCTATCTCTGAATCACAGGGTCAGTGCTGCAAAAGTAGTCACTGAAAAGGTGAATGTCCATGGGCTTTCGTTCCTCACCCCTAGCTCTCCCTTCCTCCTCTAATTGCATTTCTCTAAAAAGTTAGTTAACATCACTTCAAATGTATCTTGACATTGGGAAACTCAAGGAAATCCAGAAGCATCAAGGTTGATCTAGATGCTCTCTGCAAATGCTTTATTCTGTTTCTACTTGTTTATTCCAGGCACATTTGTGACTTGCCTCTCTATCATCCAGTCTTTCTTCTCTGGATATCCTTCCTGATTTCTTTGGATATCCACCCTTTCCTCAACTCCTATTTCTGAGTGCACTCTTCCCTCAGCTCCCCAGTGGGCATAGGGCCCATGCCTAAGCCAGTTGGCACAGCCTGTTCTAACAAACCCATCCTGTCAAGCAAGACTATGGGGTAACTAATGAAGAAGGGCCTTGTTCCCCCCTTTCAATCAAACTTGGACCCACTGGGTGTGCCTCTGGACCTGCTGTTTGTTCACTGTCAGAAGGAAAGTCCATCTGAAGGTAGTTGGGCCAAGAGGCTAAGCAGTGATTCCAAGCCTTGTGCTCACTGAGGCTCCAAGCAAGAGTTTTTTGGATTCTAGTTTGTGAGCCATGAAGCTTCCTATTCATGTTGGCCACTTAGGTTGGGCTTTCTCTCTTTTCTTCTTCCCTCCTTCCCTCCCTCCTTCCCTCCCTCCCTTCCTTCCTTCCTTCTTTCCTTCCTTCCTTCCTTCCTTCCTTCCTTCCTTCCTTCCTTCCTTCCTTCCTTCCTTCCTTCCTCCCCTGCTCCATTCTATTACTCTTTCTTTCTATCACAGGCAACCGACAAGTCCACATGGATTTCTCCCACCTACAAGGAAAGAGACCATGAGCATTGGGAGATACGGCTTCTGTCCACCTGAGGAGGAAGCCCTTCCAAGGAATTCACAAGGGAAGAGCCCCAAAGTGACCAGGACATCAGTCTATGAGGCTGCTGGTTTCTGACTACTAAAAAATAAATTTTTCAAAGAAAACTTAAATAAGCCCCTAGGAAAGACTTTAGGGCTCAGAAGGGAAAGGTCTTGCTTTTCTTGGAAGCAATATAAAAAGAATGCCACCTGCGGAGCTGGTCATGCTCAGAGGCACATGTTCTCAGAATTCCATTCCTCTGCTGGACATCAGGATTGATACACAGAGGAGCTTCAGGTGGGTAACATGACTGCAATTCTCATGTGTCTAGATTGGCCAGGAAGGAGTCTGTGACCAGCCAGTACCCCAAACTCTTCCTGTGAAAGACCTGAGAGGTCCTTAGAGTAGATCTGCTCATAACTGGATAATTGGATCAATGGCGATGATAAATAAAGAAACTGGAGACAAGCAAGACAGTATGTTGGAAGGAGCCAAAGTCAAGCCAGTAAGGACTTCTCCCTTCCCTTGGGTCGGTGTGGAGATCATCTTGACATCTAAGCATGAAGCTCTCAGTGCCCCCTGCCCCAGACCCTCTTTATTGGGGCCAGTGCTGACAGGACCATGTAGTGACACGGAGGCACAGCCACAGACCACATGCATTCGGCAGGATCCCCGAGCAGAAAGCTGGTAGGCACCTACTGCCCTTTGTCTACCATGGTGATGAATGGCTGTTGACATGACTAAACAAAGGTATTATTAGTAGATTACGTCTGAGAGGCTGGACTCGTGCAGAAAGAGGGCAACAAGAGCCCTGGGCCTCTCTCGGCTCCCAATTACTCCACAAAAGCCTAAACTACCAGGTCAGGGATAAAAGTGAATAAATGTTTCTAAATTCTTATCTTAAACACACTTAAGCTTAAAGCTATTTAACTGGGGCTTTAAAAGCATGTGAGCTTCGTGGAGCCCAGCTACCTGCCTCATTCTCTTGCTCTTATTTTTGCTTTTATCCTTTTAGTCTTGAAGAAGCCTAATTAGAAGCTTGAACAGGGCTCTCTCTCCCTGCCCTTAAATCAGTAATTGGCTTCAGTGCAGAGACTGTCAGGAAATTAACACATCACAACATGACAGCTGTTAATTTTTTCTCCTTATTTGTCATATGAATCACCGCTGATTTGCCGGAGTGCATAACAAATTAGTGGGCTGTAATCAGCGGCCTCTCTTCTGTGAGCTGCACCTTCTCTTTTTTTTTTTTCCCTTTTTCCCCCCTCTCTCTCTGTTTCTCTCTCCCCCTAAAGTCCATTACTTCACTGCCTCAGCAGAGATGACTGTTCCTAGGTGTGTCATTGTCAATAAATCAGAATAAGCAAATGCTAAAAGCGCAAGAAGCTCTTTAAACTTTGATGAAGGCTTTTAGTTACATTTTTAAACTTACACTCATAACTGGAATTTTTTTTAAATTGTCACTCCCTGGTAGTGATAGACTGTCAGGTTTCCAGTCATCTCCTCATCCAATGTGCCAGGGAAGGTGGAGCTCCAAGTGTCATTTGCACAAGTTCTGGCTGACGGAGAAGGAGGTGGAGGAGGTGTGAGGGAAAGCATGGTGTGTGTGTTGGGGGGGTTGGCGATCAGAGATTCTGACGGGGTCAGACTAGGGGTCCTTCCTTTCTGAGAGGGATTTGGGGAGAGAGGCAAATGGGAGGAAGGGGAGGGGAGCAGAGCAGGGGACGAGAAATGGATTCTGGAACTTTATCATCCTCAACATTTCTAACTTGACTCGTTGTCCACTGTGTTCAGCCATCTGAAAAGGGGTGTGAGCTTTTGTTAGATGCCTTCGTAGTGGCGGCCCTGTTACAGGTTCTGGGGCTTTATTCCTCCCTCAGCATCTTTGTTGGGTCTTAAACCTAATACTTATGGTGTCTGGGAGGAATGGAGGAAAAAACGGTAATAATAATGAGGTGGCTTTACAGTGTGGGATTCTGTTCCAGACTCTGAGACTTAACAGATAAACCTAGGTGCTCTGTGTCTACACTGTAGACGCAGAGGGAGAAGGAGGGTCTTCTCAGCCTGGACTTTTCTGGACTGACAAAGCTTCATCATTACAACTTGAGTCCAACAGGGAGTCAGTGGGAATTTCACCGGGGGAACAGCTTCTTAAGGCTTGGTTGGCAGGTGTTTGTGGATATTATAGACTGACATTGAACCTAAGGTGCAAATGTTTCAGGGATAAACTTCTCCTTTCCTTTCTTCTCTCACCTCCTTCCTTCTCTCGTTTCCTTCCGTCTGTCCTTCCTTCCTTCCTTCCATTCACCCACCTTTTCATCCATCCATCTATCCATCCATCCATCCATCCATCCATCCATCCATCCATCCATCCATTTATCCATTCATGTATCCACACTTCCATCCATCCATCCACTCACCCATCTACCCATCCATCTACTCACCCAGTGTGCTTTTCATGGAGCAGCAAGGCATGAGCCAAGCATGTGAACAAGTGGGAATGGGTAGAGGGTCTGTCTCAAGATAGGACCCAGGTAAGAAAATCACAGCTTTAGAAAAGTAAAACCCTGCCCTGCTGCTGACACTCCACAGTGCTGCCTCAGGAAGGTCATGGAGGAAGAGTGGAAGGACCTTGCTCTCTTAGCCATCACATCAGCAAATGGGTTATTCTGTTTACCATGTTGGTCTTACTCACCTTTTTCTTAAGAATTAGTCTAGGGGCATCTGGGTGGCTCAGTCAGTTGAGCGTCCAACTTTGGCTCAGGTCATGATCTCACGATTCATGAGTTCAGACCCCACATCGGGCTCTGTATTGACAACTCAGAGCCTGGAGCCTACCTCAGATTCTGTGTCTCCCTCTCTCTCTGACCTTTCCCCACTTGCACTCTGTGTGTGTGTATGTCTCTCTCTTTCTCTCTTTCTCAAAGTAAATAAACATTAAACAATTTTTTTAAAGTTTAGTTTAAAAATTTTCTTATGCTGAATTCTACTTTGGCCACTTGGAAACTATGTTTGGTTCAGTTTATCAAAGACTTTACTGAGACTATCATGCACCAAACTCTAGGGACCAAAACTTCGGTAAATCAGGGTTCGTGGTCTTAGAACATGTGTACTTCTCAGAAAAACAAGCAGCACTGGGGAAATTTTTTAAAGCTTTATTATCTTTTTTAGATCTCAATATCTGGGGCTTGGAATATATGTCCTATCTGCTATTGTTTCCTTTTCCTGAGAGCTGAGATGTCCCATCCTAAGAGATACAAACCTGCCATCCAGACATTAGCCATTTAAATTGAGGTCTTGCTGTGAAAGTCATTGAAGTCATTTAAATCTTTTGGAAATAAAACAACTGTCCTTTTTTCCCTTTTTACTCATGATAATTTATACACATTCAATATGTTTAAATACAGTTCAATATGCTGCATCTTATAAAAATCTCTGCTGAGAAAATTTCTCTAATGTCACTTTATAAGCTTGAAGAAAGGGTTTTTAAAGCAAAATACCAATTTTACAATTACTCTGTCAAATCTTAATTTAAGACAAAAATCATTACCCATCATATGACATGGAGTGAGTTTGCTGATAGAAAGAGGGACTGACGGTAGTGGGGTGGCCGCTTCACAGAAGCCAGGGCAGTGGGAGCTGTGCCATAGTCCATGACAACGCAGGCCCACTATGGGAATGGAGCAACCCGACTGGTCTCGGGAAGCTACCGCGGAAGTAGGTTCCATGCGCACTGGGCTCCACAGGCTGGAAGCCTCTGGACCCAATGGGATGTTTCCAACATTTAGTGAGAATCCAATGAACTGATGAGTCCCACTGCCTGCTGAATGGCTCTCAGGGGCAAGCACTCTTTTCCAGGCTCATGGGCTCCTCTGGGGTGCCTGCTGACTACACCACACCTGCATCATTGCTACCCCTGACCCACAGTCTTCTACACCCCAGGCTGCCCCATTCCGATGCACTGTGCTGCTTTTTTCTGACTGTGTCACTGTCAGAATGTATATGGAAGCCCTCTTCCTTGATAACCAACCCCCTTTGAATATCCTTTATCTCTTCTGTGTTTGTTCTATAATTGAAGCTGTGGTGCTGAGGACACACTCTAGGGACAAACTTCCTTTTTTAGTCATCCATGGTGGCCATTGTTCGTTCTCCCACACCCAGGGTATAGCAGGATCAGGGTACAGTCACCCCTGAAGATAAGCACCATTTGGCTGTGCTACTCTCTACCTCTTTTAACCCCTGGTATTTACCAGTCTGCTGGGTATTTCTTTCATTCATCAAGCACCGTAAGGACTGAGCCAGTGTCTTCTGCTACCTGCTACCCCTTGTCATCATCAGGAGTGATGATGACAGCCTTGACATGGAAAACTCATCCATCACTGGTGCCTCACAGTTTACTGATCCACCTGCTGGTTTCCAGGGGTCTGAATGTCGCATACTTCAGCCATCCAGGTGAGTGGCCACCTCCAGGTGGACTACACCCTCTGATTCTCTTAAATCTTAAATGCTGGAAGCATCACCTTCCCAGGCCCAGAGTCCTGCCCTAGCTCTCCAGAAGATTTCCTCATTTTATACATTTTCTTCAATTTTACAAGGCTTTCCACGGCTTGGATGCCAGTACTATCTTCTTTTCTAGCAATTCCTTCTGCCTTTGTTTCTTCATCCACTCTTCATGTTCTTTTGGTTCAACCATTCTCATATGATTGGCCTCCATGTGACCTCTCCTTTCATTGCTCATGTCCCACCTTCAGAGAGTTCCATTTTTGAGTCCATCCATTCTCCTCCCTTTACTTCCACTCTGGGTTCATGGGCAACATGAGAAAACTCACATTCTTCTGCCATTCAGAGGCCCTACAAACACGAGGTTTCCAGGCTCAGCTGTGCCTTCTATACTGTGAACCACTCCTCTGAGTTTTCCACCCAGCTTTCTCTCCAGAACAAGAAATTATCCCAAATGATTATTCTAAACCTTCTTCATGATTTTCCAATCTCCCCGCCTCCACTTTTGTCTCCCATCAGAGTGGAAAAGCCTCTTCTCTCATACGGGAGGCCAATCTTCCTACTTTTCTTCTGTTCCACTTTCATTTCTTCCGTCCCCACTCTCATCCTTGCTACCCCTTCCTTTCAACATTTAATCATATTTAAATCTCCCCCAACTTAATAATAAAAAAGGTTCCCTTACAGCCCCAACCACCATCTTGTCCTCATAACCAGTGAAGTTTCTGGAAGAGCGGTCTACACTTGCTGTCCCCACTACCCCATCCGTTCGCTCTTTAACTCATTGCAGTTCGGCTTCTGCTCCTTCTGCCTCATGCAAATGCTCTTATGAACATGGTCCAAATACTTGCAGACAGAGGATGCTTTTCAGTTCTTGACACTTGATTTTCTTCCTCCAGCACGAGGACCTAACTGCTTCTTAGTTTGAATTTCAAGATAATCATAACCTCTTGAGGTTTCGTTACCTTTTTGGCCACCTTTTTTTGGGTTACTTCACAGGCCTATTTTCATGATTATTACATTACATATGTATTTTCCTTGGGAAATCTTTTTTTTTCTCTTCATTTTTTCACTTTACATACACTATTGCCAAGTTTAACCTCTCCTTTGGCTTCAAATACAACTTCAAATCTAAATGTTCTGGGCATCTATTTTGGGTACCTGACGAGTATCTATAAGGTTAACCTGCCACCTCTCTTCATCTCCGTTGCCGTGGGTCCTTTTTCCAGAGACCAAAGACCAAGGCCACCTGGATTCCTTGCCCTGCAGTACAGCCATTGTCTGACCAATCACCAGACAGTGTGGATTCCCACATCCATCCATTCTGGCCATTTCCACCGCCATGACTGGTCCCCACCACCATTTTCTCTCATTTGATCAATACAAAGTGTCCATATGGCTAGCTTCCAATAAGTCTAATATGCCTTCTCCATTTCAGGGAGAATCATCTTTCTTGATGCCAATTTGACCTTACAGCTTGGGCGCTTAGTCACTGCTGCAGAGTATTGCCATCCTTAACGTGTTCTCAAGGACCTTCATGACTGGACTGTCCTGTCCCTCGGGTGACATCAGTCACCACCCACACCACATATCATATTCTGTAAACACTGAACTCATTCCGTTCCCTAAAAATACTAAATTTTACCTTATCTCCAGTCCTTTGCTGATGCTGTTTCCTCTGCCTGGGACAGACTTGTCTGCCTCCTTACCCTCAGGTTTAAGCAGCAACATTGGTTCTCTATGAGCAACCCACTCCCTCAAGTGGGCCCCTTGCTTCCCAACCACACGCCCCAGAGACTGGAGCCTGGGAGCACAGGAGCCTGAAATGGCAGTCAGACCATGTGGCCTTTTTGTGGGTATCTGTTACCACACAAGGCCCCACTGCCAGGTAGACAATACACTGTGTCAGGGCAGAACCCACACGCACAGTGCTGGACCCCAGCACCAAGCACAGTGCCGTGTACCAGCAGGTTCTCTGGACACATTTGTCAAATATCTTTGCATTCTATGTCCATAGTGACACCCCCAGGTGGGCGTTTCCACCTCCTGGAAGTCAGTCTATACATTGGGCTCCAGAGTTTGACATTAAGTTTATTACCAGAACATCTTTTGGTTTTATCAAATCCTCTAAGACAGCTGGGTAAATGGAAGGATCTTTGTGTTTCCAAATAAAACCTCGTAAGTACCTAGGGTTATTTCTTCTCTACGTGAAGCTAACCAGCTGGTGGTTTCTGTCTCTAAGCAGATGTTTGGCCCCGCATAGTCCCAGCAGGGCTGAGCCCCAGGGCTGCGCCCCTCACACACACACACACACACACACACACACACACACACACAAGCACACGCACACGCACACATGCACACGTGCATATACACACACCCTGGTGTTCTATAGAAGGCCTCTCGGTTAGGATTCTTCACAATTCAGCTGTTGCTGAGAACTCAAAATCCACGGAAGGAAAAGCTGAGAAATGACTTCCAGACTGAGGCCGGTAGAAGGAGAAAGAAATTCAGTCATTGGGCAACAGCAGAAGTCAGTCTGCTGTTAAGGCGAAAATAAACAAAAGCATGCAAAAAACAAACGAGACACAAGCGTTCCTTAGCTGGGCCAACCGACCCAGACCACACATGTTGCAGAATCCACCAAATCCTTGCCGATGCACCCCGCCAGGGCCTGCCCTTTCCCCGTGCTCCGCAGGGACAGGCAGGGCACCAGGGTGGAGAGACCGGTGCACACCAGTGGCACCCTTCTGGAGCCACTCAGTGAGGGGCTTCCACGGCAAATCCCACTGGAGGTCAGGAGCGGGCGGTTCCCTGCTGCTGCCTCAGTTTCTTCTGTGAAAGCAATGCATTTTCCCTGGGTGCTTTCATCCTAATGAGTGTCAACTGGAGGTCGGGGCAAATCAGTAATGAAGGGGAAGGGCAGCATTCTTTGAAAAGGCGTATTCAGGATAAATTATCCCTTTCTAATGAAAAACAAACAATTGCTTTCCTATTAAACTTTAGAGAAAGTTCAGCCCCATAAAGGCATACACTCCAGGTCTTCATTAGCCCCTGCAGCGACTCTCAGGGCTGGGGGGTGGGGGGGTGGTTAAGGGGATTTCACTTTGTTCCCTGATTTTTCTGTCTCCCCCACCTGAATGGAAGGGCAGAGACCCGTACACTTTGATCCTCACTGTATCCCCAATACCTAGACCAGATAAAGAGAATGAATAGATGCAAGAGTGAAGGAACATAAGACCCACTGAGACAGACTGGGACTGACACTCGATACGTGTTGTGCATTGTTCGCCAAAGCAGAACACAAATGGAAAGGAAAAAATAAAAACTTTTTGAGGAAGTTTATTCTAGAAGAAGGTTCATGTTCCCCAGTTGAGACACTGAGGACCAGGCAGGGAGGGTTTGCCTGCAGTCTCCTAGCCTGTCAGACACTGTCTGGCCATGCTGAGGTGTCCGGAGCCCTGGTGAAGGCCCTGCTTGGGGGTTTCCACTGCTGGGGGCCTCCGGAGGGCTGAATCCCACAACCCCCCGGGGAAACTTGCCTGGAGTCACACTCCTGAGACCAGCCCTCCAGTGCTGCCCCCCAGGACAGCAGAGGCGTCTCCGGAATGCCCCAGGTCCTGTCGCTCCCTCTGATCCCAGCAGAGGTAAAAGCCCCCTCAGCTCCTCCAAGTGCTAAAAACGAAGGCCCACTGGTGGGGTCCTCCAGGCAAGGCGGTGGCACTTCCTGTGTTTGTGCCCTGGTCATGTACATGACTCCTGCCCTGCCTGCCTTTTGTCCACAAGCGGGAAACAAGGGAGCATAGGATTCGGGGGCCACAGAGGAGGATGGATGCGTGGCATCTGCTGAGATCAGAGACGAACCCTCTGGAAATGGGTGGGACTGAGAAGTGTCTGGAGACCAAGAGACCAAGGCTTCCTGGAAGAGGCAGCATTTGAGTTTTGGGAAGGCCAGAGAAGCAACAAGAAACCAAGGATCCTCTCTAAGAGGCTCAGTAACCACAGGGAGAAAGACAGCGACGGTAAAGAAATAGACCCTCAACGAGGAACAGAGGCCGACAGCTTTGCCCTTTTTAGCGCTCAGGACCCAGAGGTCGCTGGGCACAGTGAGGCTGACTCCTCGGCCTGCCCTGGTGGCATCGCGTCTCCCTCGTTAGGTTAGACCTCATGTTCCGTGTTAGATACAAAGGGGCTCAAAGCTCAGATGTAAACAGGTGAATAAGATGAGCGTGAGCCTTTGCTCAAAAGGCCTCCTGCCTGATAAAAGTCTATTTAGTCTACCTCTCATTGGACCCAGGAGTGTAGGACTTGTTTACCTGGACCCAGGCTTGTGGACATGGCTGGGAAGCACAGGCCATGCCAGCGGGGCTGGCCTGAGTCAGGTCCCAGGGTGCCAGAGGTGAGGGAGGACAGGGCTGCAGTGTCTGGCTGCTTTTCCCTCCCCCATCTCTCTTCTCCCTACAGGTTGCTGTGGGGTGCACAGGTTGGGTCTCCTGGAGAGCAGACTCCTGAGGAGAAATTGGTTAGCAGGTGTGGCTGGGACCCCTGTGTACAGCAAGGAAGCAGGACCGGGCAGAGGAGGAGGCCAGGCTGCGATGCCGTCTCAGTGGAATGCTTCGGCCAACACCACAGAGGGTTCTGAAGACAGAAAGACCTTCCAGGGCATTCGGCTCTGGGGTGAGAGGGCCAGGCCTCTACACAGCCTGCTCCCTGGCCAGTCGAGCCGGGAAATGATTCTAACTAGGTGAGTATCAGAACATGGAGACCTTGGTTACGGGGACACCAGGGACTATTGCTGGGTCCCTGGGCTCTCTCTCTACCAGCAGGTGATAATCATTAGTGCTAGCAGCAAATGTTCCAGAGAAGATAATAATGGGTGACCTACTCTGTCACTAGAATGTGATGAAAGTTGCTGTGTCCCTCCCAGGGTAGATCAGGGTGATTTGCTCTCTGTCCTTCATGACACGGGACAGCAGGTTTCCAGCTGGTGGGTTGTCTGTTAACCTGGGACCGCTAACAGGTATGGTGAAGAGCAGATCCTTCTGACGACTTCAGATGTACACGTAGCCCAAGGGAGAAATGATTTTATTTATTTATTTATTTACTTACTTACTTTTTAAAGTTTACTTATTTATTTTGAGAGACAAAGAGAGAGAGAGAGAGAGTATGAGCAGGAGAGGAGCAGAGGGAGATGGGAAGAAAGAATCCCACACATGCTCCATACTGTTAGTGTGGAGCCCGATGCAGGGTTCAAACTCACGAACTGTGAGATCATGACCTGAGCTGAAACCAAGAGTCGGGCACTTAACCAACTGAGCCACCCAGGGGCCCTGGGAGAAATAACTTTAAGTTTGTAAATGTTTAGAGTTTTTTGTTACTATAGCATAACCTTTCCCATCCTGACTGACCCAGCAAGTAGCTTAAAGTTCTCCACTGGGTTCCTTCCCAACGATGACACAATTGCAAATCCTCCCCAGGATCACTAAGGTTCTACATTATCTGCTTTCTGCCTCCTTCCAAACTCATCTTCCCCTCATCCTGCTTTGCTCACTTTCTTCCAACTATAACTGTCTTCTTTTCGTTCCTCCAACATGCCAAGTTCATTCCTCCTTGAAACACTTGGCACCTGCTATTATCTCTGCCTGGAATAGTTTACTTCCAGACTCTCACCCTTGAGTCAATTTGGATCCATTCAGAAGCCACTTCCTTAGAGAGAATTTCTCTGATCCTTGTCTAAAAAAAGCCAGTCACTCTTGGGGACACCTGGGTGGCTCAGTCAGTTAAGTGTCCCACTCTTGGTTTCAGCTCAGGTCATGATCTCACAGTTCCTGGGTTCAGGCCCTATAACCAGCTCTGTGTGGTCAGTGCAGAACCTTCTTGGCATTTGCTCTCTCTCTCTCTCTCTCTTTCTCTCTCTCTGTCTGTCTCTCTCCCTCTTTGCCCCTCCACCACTTGTGCTCACTCCCTCTCTCAAAATAAATAACTAAATAAATAAATTTTAAGAAATTAAAAAAAAGAAACTCAGCCTCTCTCTATCATATTAACCTCTTTTAATTTTCTCCTGACCATTTATTACTTTCTGAAATTACTGAGTCTTTTGTTTATGTTGTCCTCTTCCCTCCGATATGAGACAGGAATGTTATCTGATTACAGTATCTAGAACAGGGTCTGGTACATAGTAAGAGTTCAGTAAACATTTAATGAGTGAGTGAATATGCAAACCAGTCAAATTCATCACCTCGTGGATGAGATCCAAAAGAGAAGTTCAATGAATGGCATTCATTTCTGCAAACGGATAACAGCACAGCCCAGAAATCCAGTGGTGTTAGCCCTACTTGGTTTCTGGCAGGGAGACTCAGCTCCGATTTGGAGCACTGACCATTTCCTCCCAGATTTAGGCACTGGATTCACTGTGATAAATGGCCCAAGCTCCTCCTTGCATTTAATGGCAAGGCCTGATCCAAGTGGAGTTGCAGCCAGGTGGCTCCTGGGAGCCTTGGAATATGACTTCCAGACAGACCACAAAACCCAGAGACGCTAACACTGTTCCAGATACATTAACTCATAATCCCCAGGAAGCCCACCCTTCTGGTGAGGGAAGGGGAAGCTCCCCTCTCCACAAGTACTAATAGCCATGGTTAATCCTCATCCCAGTGAAAGATTCTCGCCTGTGTGTCTGGAGAAGCTTCATCAACGTCAGCGTGAGGGTCCAATACAGAGAGAGACAATTGCCCAGAGAGCATCCGCTCAACAGCCTTCTTGGGTTATGGATTGTACGGGCATTTGCTGGGATTGTTCTGGAACAGCTGGGGGCCAGTAGAGCCCCGTGGCCATCCCGCTTAGCTCCTCTGCCTTTTCTCTGTGTCCAGAAAAAGACAATGATCGCTGTATCTGGAGCAGCAGCCTTTGTTCTCAGTAGGGACAGAGGAGGTTGGGTTTCTGCCCCTAAAATGAAGAGGATGGGGCTCAGTCCAAGATTCCCATCAAGCAAATGGGCTGTTCCAGTCTTCCAGAACAGCATCTCGCCAGCTCTCTGCCATCCCCGCCGCACCCTTGCTGTTCTTTTGGTCTCCTGCTCTCTTTCTTCCTCAAGCCTTTGACTGAGAACTTCTTCCAGGTGTTAGAAGTCAACCTCTGCTTTTTGTCCCACTCTGTCTCAGCAGCTCCGGGTGCCTCCAGGCTCACAAATGCACCATCTGCCCTCGTGACTGCACGTAACCCACCCACATCTTTTCCTCTCAGCTACTTTTGGAGGGTCTGAGCAGTGGTCCTCAAACAACAATCCATGGACCAATGTCCATTCATGGAAAATAATAAAATAAATAAAATAAAATAAAATAAAACAGGCTAAGGAGTAATTTTTAATGAAATTTTTATTTTATAAAATGATTCACTTTAAAGGACTATTATAAGTCCTTATTTGGAAGGTTTTCTTCTTCTTCTTCTTCTTCTTCTTCTTCTTCTTCTTCTTCTTCAATAAAATAGAGATGGTGGCTATTTTATTTTCAGGTAATCACCCAACCAAATAAAACGCTGGCAACTTCAAATCAGAGACCAAACCCGTCTTGCAGTTGTTGCAATGTTTACTGTCCTGTGAAGGGCAGAATCTGGGGAACCGGCAGACCATAGGACGTCGCCACCTGCCTGTCCCGTCTCTGCCTGGGTACATGACTCCAAAACCCTTCTCCTCATCTTGCCCACATCCCCGAGCCACAGACGAGCCCTCTGCTTTCAGCGCTCAGCTGTTCTATCTCATCAAAGTCACCACCACCCTCTTGACCCTGGATTCTCCAGCTGGAGCACTCCTGGGTTCCCCCTTCATTCAATGGGCAGCTTACATTGGCTGTTTTTCCTCCACCTCTTTGGGCTCTTCCTCTTTCATCCCATGTCACTGCCATGCCCGTGATTCTGGGACCTGTCACATCATGCTAAAATTAGAGCAGAGCCTCCACCTGTTCCCATGGATCAGTATGTTTCCAGACCCACCCAGTCCACTGTGTACAAGCTAGGACCCCAGTCTTGTTCCAACATGGCCTCAGTCTAGATGTCACAAACTGCAGGCAGGGGGTTGGGTGGGCTGTGCCCAACAAGGACACACATTAGGTACAGAGGGGTGGGGGTTTTTTCCTCCTCCTCCTCCTCATTTTTCTCCTTCTCCTCCTTTTCTTCCTCCTCCTCCTTTCTCCTACTTCTCCTTCATCTCCTTCTTCTTCTTTCTGGTCAGCATTTATGTATATAAATTTGGGAACACCTGACTCTGCGGGCTTGCGTTCCTGTCTGTCGGTGCCTCTCTGGAGGTGGAGAAGGAGTCCCTTCTTGGTGACTGCCATCCCAGCTTGCCCAGGCCCTGCTACTCCACGCTGCATACACCTACGCTCTCCATTCCCGCATGCCACCTGCCCCGCATCCGAAGGCGTTTGTGCCTCAGCCCTAGATGAGTCCCACCACCTTGCTCTTCAGGCAACTTGAGCTCATCCATTCCTCGCAGAACCGAAGAAACACCGCCAAGCCAGGAGCCAGGAGCAGCCCCCCCTGCCTTGGCTTCCCTTTCTGTGGAATGGGGGTACCATCTTTGTCTCTGGAGCGCGACCAGGCAAAATGAAGAAGTGCAGTTTTTTCAATGCCTCGAGCTCCTTGGAGAGCAGGTAACATAAAAATTCAAGGTGTTATTATTAGAGAGTAAGAAATTTTGTTCTATGCTAATTAAACTCACACCTTACCACTTTACACACAGGCAAGAGGCAGCCTGACAGCGTGACATGCTACCGAGCACGAGACAGGCCGGCTCTGCCGCCGCACCGGCCGTGATGTGCGTGTAAATCTGCCTCCCGCTCCGCTCCCCGCCTCCCTTCCCGTCCGGCCTCCGCTGTGCGTCCGCGGGAGAGGCTGTCGGAGCTCCCGGCTGCGCACGGAGCACTGACTGGTGCGTGCGCGTGCTAAGGAGGTGTCAGGCTGGGGTCAGGCCGCTGAAGATTTAGGAAGGCAGCCGACAAAGTTTCCCCGCCACCGGGTTGCCACCACGCACGGCTAGGCCTGCAGGACGCACGCGAGAAAACAGATCTCTCTGCACTGATGGCTTTAGTGCTCCTCTGGGGATGCGCACTCGGCCTCCTCCACCAGCGCAGGGCAGGCCCCGGGACCCGGAGGGCCGGCCGCGGAGCGTGGGCGCCAGCGCTATTGATCCGGCCGCCCTACCGTGAGGGACAATTGTGAAACACCATTTCCCCCGCTTGCTTTCTCCGGGGCCAAAGAAGAGACTATCTCTGGAAGGTAATGGAGCTGTCACGGAGGAGAGAGAAGTGGAAATTCACGGTTCTCTTGTGAGGCAGAGACATCTGTGTTATTGTACCCTACGCCAATAGTTTTTAAAACAAAGTCATAAAACAAGCTACTGTACATAAGGGGCGGAAACTGTGTGGGGCTCCCCTTCCTCTCTGTGGGTTTCTGAAAAGAAACAAACCTTGAAGAGAATTGGGAGCAGAATGATGACGGCTGGCCACAGGACACTATCCTGGGAGCAGAGGTTAAAGCTGAAAGGCGGCGGCAGTGAGACGCCTCAGTTTCCTTTTAGAAGAAGAGCTCTGTTCGCACTACAGGAGGCACTGGCGAAGCCCGAGAGGAGGCTGGAGCGACACGGGCACTGGGGGATGGAAGGACATGAGGCCTTGAGCCCACTTTGACACCAGCCCAGGAGGGAGCCCCCCCACAGGGGCACCCCCAGAGCCGTGCCCCCTGCACACAGCTATGCTGGGCATCTGCCTGCACACCTGGCTTTCACAAATACTGACCCATTCAATGTCCTAAGTCACCCAAGAAGAAGGCCAGTGGAGTTTCCGTCCCCGTTTTCAGATGAAGAAACGCAGCTTTGGAAGGGGTCCCTTGGTTTGCCAGGGTCATAGCACGGGCCCTCTGGTCTCAAAACACCTTTCCCCATTGACTCTGTGAAGGTAAGACGGGCTGTGTGTCCATCTCTAACACCCGTTCCCCTCAGCGCACAGTGACACGGGATTGATTTGTGCCCGGCTCCTGGGAAGCCGCGCGAGGGACTGACGCACATTGTTGATAGCCGGGGCCTGCTTCCATGTCGTCTGCAGCCTGCTGGCCAATGGCTTTGTAGAAGGCTTGACTAGGAAGACTTCAGCAAATGGACCAGCTATCTAGAAGGTGAGTCGCCCTGGTTTCTACGGGGTATGCTTTGGGCCTTAGAGTCACAGATGTGAGTTGGAAGGCCTCTCACTGCAAACCACAAGCGGTACACAGATCTGCTCCCCAGCTGGCAAACAGGTGACCATCCAGCCTTGTCACTGGGGGTGTGGGGCCTCCTTTATCACAGACCCCATGAAGAGCGCCCCACCCTGAGTTCTGGCCACGGTTGGTTGGGCTGGGATGAAGACCCAAAGGCCACCATCTGTAGACTGGCTGCTGACTTCTGACCCAGTATCAAAAGAAGAGCTAGACATTCTGTGGGGAATGAGAGTAAGAAAAATGTTGGAGGACAAGGGGCAGAGACTGCCAGTGAGCAGGCCTGTTTCAGGTAACTAGGTCTGGCTAGAGCCAGAACCATAATGACAAGCCAAAAACCATCGCAAGCTGCTTTTGAGGAGCAGAAACTTTAAGGAGGAAAAGAAGGTAGTTGGATGCACAGTAGTATGCAGGAGACCAATGAGAGTGTGGCTTGGTCTGACTCCAGCTCAAGTCAGTACCAGCAGAGTCAGGGTGGTTGCATACTGTTGCACAGGCTGTGCACTGCATGTATGGTGGCATTCGCTTCTCCACTGCCGGCAGCTCTAAAGGAGCCTCAGCCTGGTTTTCAAGACCTTGAGCTACATGTTGGAGGGCTGTGTTTGAGCCCCAGCTCTGCCTCTGACTGGGTGACTTTTGGTGCAGCCTGGCCTCTCTGAGGGCTCAGTGCTCCCCATCTATGAAATGGAGAGCAGTGTTCATCCTATCTATCTCAGTACAGCCAGGAAGAAAAGTGGAGATTCTAGAAGAGTGGGGGCTTTCAAGCATTGTTTTAAAAACATGCAAATATAACAGCCATCATTCTTTCTTTAAAAAAAAACCTGTGATGGCAGTTCAGACAGGAAATGAGTGGAATGAGTCACCTCAGGTCAGGGTGGACACAGCTCAGAGGAGATGAGCTTCTTCTCTAGCATCAAGACAAGCCGCGTGGCAGACACTGTGGAGCCCCACGCAGAAATCAGTGAGCATGGGGGATGGCTCTCGGCCACCCCTGCTCTGGAGAACTGCCCTCTGCCATGGGACTCACTGCCCCAGACAGCTTGTGCCCCGCCCTCCATCACTAGGGCAGCCCACAGTCAATGACTGATCTAAAAGGCTGGGCGCTTGGCCTCCTGTTGTGGTTTATGTGGTTATGCAATGCGTTGGCCAGATTGGCTGTGAGGCTGCAAGATATCCAGACCGTTTTGCCCCACTGTCACCCCGGCCCTGTGAATGTAGCTTCCTGCACCTATGCAGACAGACTTCTAAGAAGTGAGTAACCAATCTTCCTCAGCTCCATCGCAATGAACTTTTTCTCCCCCATTATTTACTTCGTTTTCCACATTCAGGAGCTTCTCCCGTCCCTTTGTGCAGGGTATTCTGAAGGAGTGTGAGGGGGAGAAAGAAGAATCTTTGCAGTGTATATTAGTAACATTTAATTAGCCTTGGATTACTTATTAAGTGACGATTATCCCTATTATGTCTGTCACAGATGAGCAACTACATACTGTCTATGGTTTATGGGCCCAAAGTTCTCCATGGAGTGTCACAAATTCCCATTATGTCCCCAGAGCTGGGCTCTGCATTTGGAGGCAAATGGTCCCCTCCCCACAGCCAGACAGCTCCCGTTTGACCCGGCAGTGAGGGAGGCTTGGGTCAGCCTTACCTCCAGTAAACACAGAGGACCCATTAGCGACTCTTGTGATGGGTGGCCTGACTGGTGGGAGGGAGTCAGTGCAGCTGGGCAGGACCCCTCCCAGGGCATCGTCCTCTGCCATGAGAGCTGTCGATCCACATCTTATGGATGTCATACCAGATCACAGCCTTCAAACCCTTCATTTTATCATTGAGATAACATACTTCTGGAGAGGAAAAGCAGGTGCCCCTGACCACAGCCACAGCCCTGAAGCTTCTAGTTATGGAGACAGATGCCTGAGCTTCAGAGGACGGGACAGCCATGCTACAGAAAGACCCTTTGTACTTAAATGTCCCCCAGGCTTCTGTCCCTTTCCATGACCTCTCTCCAATGATGCCCTTTACATAGAAGACGAACCTCTCAGAAATCTGTTGCCAATCCCACCGTGCCAGGCTATGACCTCCCCACTCAACACCATCCCAAAGGTCAAGGTGATACATGGACAGGTAGAAGCCATATTGCTCAAGTCTAATGGTGCCAGGAATCCCATCTTCAGATTTTTTTTTCTGCTGAATTTATCATGCCCTTTTGAAAATGCATAGCCCCCAACACAAGCCACTAACTTTTTAGCATAAATGGTCATTTCAATCCCCTCTGCATAATGTATTTTGAAACACTAAGCTGAGATCTACTGAAGGTCAGACACAGCATGGGGGTGGGGTCCAGAGACTCTTGTAGAGGAGCACATGGGGATGGGGAAGGACTCGCAGGCCCCCCAGGAGAGAAGAGGGCAGGTCAGAGGAGAGGATGAGCAGCTCCAGATGACATGACCACCGTCGGACAAGAAGGAAGGAAATGAAGCCCCTGGCCCATTTCTGCTCGCCTCATCTGATCTTGTGCAGCTGAAACCCAGAGCGTCTGTACAACTCAGAACAAAGCAAATCTGCAAATTAACTGTCAATAGACCCACAAAACTAAGTAAATTTAAGTAAAAATATTAAAAGACAGCAAAATTTACATCACTGCTATGAATCTAGCAGGACTAACTTGTCCTGCTCTGAAGTAAAAGGCCATTCATGGTGTCTGGGTGACATTAAGCGCCACCGGTGGTGGGGTATCGTGCTCGGCAGGCCCGCCTCATTGGGGGCACAGGGACCGTCTCCCTCCCACCTAACACAGCGAAACCCTCATACACGTAGAACGGACCTCACGTGTGTGGCACATCCTTGGAGATCTCGTGAGGCTCCCTTATTAACCTGCGACAACGGGATTGCACTGCTTTGGCAAATGGATCAAACTGTAAAATCAAACATGGGCTCTGACATCACAGAGTCATCCTTTGACCACTTACATAATTTACGTGGATACACTAATGACACATACACAAATAATAGATGCTTGTCATCTATCAGCTGAGATGTGACAGTTAAGTCTGATGCTCCCTGGTCACCATCTTTGATCTCTTCCCACCTGAGCGCCACCTCAACAGCACAGGAGGCAGAGTGAAGGCTTACATGCGTGGAGTCCAGAGCCCAGGGGCCTGGCCACGCATCCCCATTCTCCTGCTCCTGCTGTGTGAGCTCTGGTGAGTGACTTCATGTCTCTGTGCTTTGATTTCCCACTTTGTCAAATGAGGATCAGAAGGGTAACTGTCCCACAGGACTGCTGTGAGCATTGCAGGCATGTTAATGTATGTAAAATATTTAGAACAGTGCCTGGCATGATGTTAGCACTGTATAATATTAGCACCCATTATTCTTAGGTGGATGTGGCTCTTTCTCGATCATTTGTACATATTTATTCATGTACAAATATATTCAGGGTGTTTTGTTGGGTTAAAAAATACGAAGGTGAAACCATACTCTATGAATCATCCTGCAACTAGCTTTTACTCTAAATAATCCATGAGCTTCAATATTTCCTCCTGTGCGCATCTCCTATACACCGGCCAACAGGATCCTACGTGCCACTTACAGACCCATCGTCACCGGCTCACCCCTCTGGTCCCTTGGTCCCCTCTCACCCAGCCTTCCCAGCGTGATGCTGCAGAAGTCCCACATGCTGACTGGTCCTGCTCCGGGCCACCACTCACTTTCTTATTACGTCACAAAATGGCCCTGGAGCCACGGGCACTGAAATTTCCTAAACCAAAGTGCGTTTTAAATGCACTAAGACACAGAACAATCAGGAGGAGGCTTAGCCCACCGGTATGTGTGTGCGTGCATGTCCATGTGCATGCGTGCAAAGAATCACACTGGCATTGTTCTAGCTCCTGCGTTAGGACACAAGTGGACTGCGTATGCGGAACAGAGCCATCTATGGTGGTGACCGCTCTGTGTCTCGATATAAAAAGACCCCTGGTTATTGGCAATCAGCCACCATCTCTGCCATTTCATGCCTCCTGCCCTCGGCTCCTCACCTTACCTGGTGATGTGATGGGTCCACAGACAAAATGATTGGGGAATGGCAGGGACTGAAGACATCACAGACGGAGCACCTGGCCAGCAGCTCCACGCTGCTCCTGGGAAGATGGACCGGGAAGGAGGGCGGTGAGCATTTAACTCTGCACTTAGCTATTCTCGTTAACGAGCTCTCTGGTGCAAGTCTTCACAGCAACTTCCCAGCTCCTGAGGCTTTGTCTTCCCACCCACGGCAACCTCTGTTAGTCAATAATAACAGCTTATTTAAAAATAGCAGCATCAACTTGTTTGCACTGTTATTATCGGTGCCTGGCTTCTATCCCCAGCAGACTTGGAAAAGGTGTGCGACCTCCTTCCTCCTGAGCTTCTCTCGCTGAACCTGTTTCCAGATCTGGGGGGAAAGGCAGGCACATCTTTAGCAAACACTCACAATGTAATTGCCAGGCAGTTAGGGTCTGTGACAGTAAAATACAGCAGTCGGCGGCACGGTGGGTTCATTAGTCAATAAAGCATCGCCACGCGTTTTATTGAATTGTAACCCTATTTTGCCCTGATGCGGATCTTCTGGAGCTTCCACCTCCATATAAATCTGAGTGATTCATTTAGCATTCAAAGTCGGGTAAAAGGAGGATTTGGTCCAATTCCAATGTAACCCGACTCTATTAGCTATCTCTATTATTATCTGCCTTTGCCCCCCTCCTGTCAGTGGGGACGTTTTGACAAAAGCTCATGTCGGAAATAAATCAGGAAGTGAATGGCAGGATGTGCCCAAAACAGCTCTCCTATAGGCCACCTCACCCCTCCACACATAGACTGATTTGGCCCCCACAGCGGCCCAGGGAGCGCCCACACCTGGCAGGAAGACCAAATGAGCAGTGTCCCGGCTGCCCTGCATCCACCCAGCCACTGGCAAATAGAAGCTGATCCTTGTTTTTAACATCCGATTTGAAATCAGCTTGATGTGATCTGATGAATGCCAAAACACTGTGAAAAGTGTTTTATTGTTGAGGCTGTTATTTGGGGACTGAAATTTAGCCCTATCACTAAAATTCCCACCCAAAAGCCACCTTGACGCTAAAAGGAAAAATAATAATAGGGTTTCAGTTGATTTTATTCATTCCATATTTTTTTCAGAGCATCACAAATATTTGTTTGTAAGCAACACTCTCAGATGGTTGGATCTGGGATAATCTAGGCAAGAAGGTAGATTTTAAAAATCTTAAGGGGCGAGACATAGAAAAAGCACTTATAAAATATTGCAAAAATATGGAGAGTCATAAAAAAGGTACCTTTTGCTTTTAGGAAATGTTATTTTTAAAGTGTAAGGAATGTGAAACTTATTACTGGGACGTGGAGTCCATGATCTATACTATTTTTTAAATAACTGGCAGAAAATAGGAGGAAAATACTAAACATTTAGGTGCACCCAGAATCAAAGAAGGCAGGAAGACTGGGGAATTTCAAAATGCCAGCATCAAGTACATACTTTGACCTTCCTGGGGAAGCAGATTGATCACATCCCTCTTACCCATTCCTGGCCAGAGCCCTGCTGTTTGGTTATGTCCAGGACCTTGACACAGAGCCCCATTCTCACATTTTGGGGGGCTGTTGGCTTTTCGACCATATTCATTACATGCTTGCTCCTCCGAGGGGCCCTTAGGGCTGGTGCTCTGGCTCAGCCCTATGTCCTCTGCATAAGCCGCCACAGAAGCATCGATGAGAAAGCATCCACCAAGGGGACCATGGACGCACCATTTTAGATGATTCTCCTGTTCTCCAGACAGCTGACAGTTCAGCAAAGTGAAGCTGAATAAGAGCACTCGTGGGCAAGCACAGAAGAGGATTTTTTTCCCCTAGAAATCAAGCGCCATGAGAAAGTTTCTTTCAGTAGCCGGAGAAGCCTGCCAGAGTGAGGCTGTGTGTTTAAAGAGGTCCAAACAAAGTCGGGCAGACCAGAGACATCGGCCGCAAAGCGATGTGCATGTTTCCACGGTTTCAGGTGTCAATTTCCAGGAAGCGGTCCTGTTGTCCTGGGCCAAAGCCCAGAAGAAAGCCCTGCGTGCAAGAAGCCAAGGCGAGAGCCGTTCCTTTCCCTGGCCTTCTTCTCTCTGCTTCAGCCACATGCAGCCCCTGATGCCCATAACTAAAAAAAAAAAAAAAAAAACACAAATTCATAATTTAATTTGGGGGGATCGGTTGGCAAATGTGCATTAAACAATTGGGTCTTTGGAAACGCTATCTTTAGGTTTTTTTTAATTGACCTATTATTTTGCTCGCTCTGGCTGTTAGAAACCCCTCCCCCCCCACACACACACACACAAACAAGGAGATGCTTGCTACCTGGACTTTCTTTGATGAATAGTTTTAATTAAAAAAATCTGTACCGTAAGTATTTTAATGTTACAAACATACCAAAGGTAGGCAGTCATAAATTTAAAAACACATTTAAATTAATCTATAAATATGCTACAAAATTGACAGGGTATATTTAAGTCGGGGGATGCGGCATAGATAGCTAATGATGACAATTAAGAGTCTTGTAAAATAAATGAAAATCAATACTCAGAATAGTTTGGGGGGGAAAAAAGGGAGAAAGAGAGGAACTAAAACAACATGGAGTTTTTCTACAAGGGGAAAAATTAGTGGCTGCTTGTAGCCTTGAAATGTCTGCTGCTTGGGAGGAAGAGCCGCTGGAGGCTTCTTTGTACATTGTCATGGATCATAAAAACTCATGGGGGGTCCAGCCTGGATGACCAGAGGGGTCGGCTCCGGCCTGGTGGTCCAGGAGGAGGATGGGTCTGTTTTAATACCTTAAACAAAATCCACACGTTGCCAGCTACAGGTCTGAAAGGAAACCGTCCAGGATTCCTGAGCTCCGCGCCCCGATGCTGACACTTGGACCCAGCTATTTTTGGCACTTGATTGTTGTCTGCATTGTAAGCACCATGACACGTTGTGTGGGTGCTTGTGGCCCAGGAAGGCTGGGGCTTCTGGGGCCCAGATGACCAGCTAGCTCCCTGTGCTGTGGGCACTAGGTACCCTGCACTCAATGGGGCACCGCACGCCCCGTGTGCCTCGTTGTCCAAAGCGCCATCTGCAAGCGGATGTATGTTCTACTCCCAGTCATGCAGAGTGCTTTGCTAAGCCGACCCAGGAGCCGGGCTCTAACCTTCATTACTACGTTCATATTAACAGACAACTCTGTGTCTTTCAATCATGTATTTGCCTCTAATTAAGGCATATTCACTTTTTTCCCCTAATTAGGTATTCTTTGTTGTATAATGTTTGCTCTAATCTTTCGGAATCTTTCTCAATATCTAGTCATTACAGGCTCCCCTCCAATCCAACCAAAGCATGTTATTTTTTCTGCTAATTATATCCTCATTTACAGATTGGCGCCTCTTCTGATTGGCTCGGTGCACCAGTTGCTATGACTTCATTAGCCCGTCTCCTGACCCTGTTATTTCTTGTGACAGGACTTGCCCCTCGTGTCCTGTGGCTCCAGATCCCTGGGTCATTTCTCGCCAGGGTTGAAATCGTGTCAAACACGCAGGGGTTTAGGGTACGAGAATCACTGCTTCGGTGCCTAATTACTACACACAGCCTCGGTACAAATTACCGCTGTTGGCTGGGTCTTCCTTTCTTTTTCTTTTTCTCATTTTTTTAAAATAAATGTTTTAAAGGTGTCATTAACAGGTTAGTTTCATTTTTTTAAAATGTGGCTGATTAAAAAAAAAGAAAAAAAGCTAAATATAGTTAAATATGTCTCCTTGCTATAACTCCTGGAAAAGCTACCTTCTATGCACAAAACCTCAAAACCTTTCATTTTGTATGCAGCTGCTACTGTATGAGCAAAGAACTCTGGCTCAACTCAATTATTGCCCATCTCAAACTAGTTTGAATTTTTTTTAATTAGTTAATTAATTAATTAATTTTATTTTAGGAGAGAAAGAACATGGATAGGGGAGAGGGGCAGAGGGAGAGAGAGAGAGAGAGAGAGAGAGAGAGACTCCCAAGCAGGCTCCACTCTCAGTGTGAAGCCTGATGTGGGCTCGATCCCACGACCTTGGGATCATGACCTGAGCCAAAATCGAGAGCTGGGCACTCAACCAACAGAGCCCTCCAGGCGCCCCTCAAAAAGTTTGAATTTCAAAATATCACAAATAGTGCCTGTAGAATTTTCTAATTCCAGGCATACACAAAATAATGAAAATGCAAGCAAATTTAAAACAACAGCAAGAACAACTGTGTAAAACCACAACACACTAACACAGATTGTAGCTGTTACTGAATAGCAAGATGACACTGTCTGGGCAACCAAATTAACAAAAAAGAGTTTAACTGATGAGACACGATATGTATATTAAGAGATAATTAAAACGAATGAATTACATTTGCATGCCAATGCAATCTTTTTAATAAGCGGAGTGAAAGTAATGGGTTGTGGAAATTTGGGGGTACCCAGGCAGGAGAGTGTGCCGTGATCCCCACTTCTAGATTGCGGGCCATTGGGAACAACCCAGCTTCCTAGGAATCAGAGACCTGGGAAGAATCAAGCAGGCAGAGTTTAAATGCAAGTTAGTTAATATGAAAAATGCTGTATCTAGTTGTTTGCAAAATTACTTTTGTTGATTAAAAGGCTCTTCAGAACTTCCGGCTGGTGAAAGGGTTTTAAATTGTCTAATGCTGATTGTGATTGCTATGCAGAAAAAAGGCAGCGCAAAGCAAACCATTATATCACTGAATCTTTGTTAAGCAGGCCTTGAAAGTGTCTGACAGCATAATTAATCTTGCGATATGAACAAAGAAACCAACTCAATAGTATTGAAGATGCTTATTAAAAATACTAAATACCTTTTCCCACTTAAAACCCTTTTGAAACAGTGTGGGAAGTGGCATTACCTTTTTGTTTTTGCTGCATTTTCAACTAAAATTGATACTAGGGTCTACAGCGCAGCAGCAAAACTATGAAGTGGACAACAATAAGAATTAGTTTGAAAAAAAAAAAAGAAAGAAAAAAATCCCGGGTCCCCGCCGACTGAGAGCACTGGCTGGACTCACCAGCCTGGCAGCCATTGGGTGCTGACAAAGTGCCCCTGCGGAGAGTCTGTCGCCGACGGTGAGGCAGAGGGACCGGTTGGCAGTCCTCCTTCGGTTACAAAAACCTACAAAATCTGGGCCCTTACTGGAAGCTGCCCCTCCCACTTGGGGATCTCAGGTGAGAGTGATGCATACAACCATCTGTGAGTCCTAGAGGTTCTGAGGGATGGGACATCCTCAGATTCTTTGGGATTCCTTTTTGTTAGGGCAGGGTTTGAGGTCCACCTATCAGTGTCTCCTGAGGCCCCCGGGGAACTGAGCCAGGTCTACATCCCGGGGAAATGACTGGAACCCCCCAGCACTATTTCTTTTCTTTTTTCTTGAAGTATAGTTGACACACATGTTATGTAGTTTGGGGTGTACAACATAGTGATTGGAAAGTCTACACCTTATGCTATGCTCACCACAAGTGTGGCTACCGTCTCTTACCACACAGTGCTATTACAGTACCATTGATTCATTTCCTAACCAGAAGCCTGTGTCTATCACGCCCTTTCACCCCGCCCTCCTCCACTTCCCTCTGGAAGCCGCCATTTTGTTCTCATATTCATGGGTCTCTTTCTGCCTGTGTTTGTTTATTTGTTGGTTTGCTGTGTTTCTGAGGTTCCATATATAAGGGAAATCATATGGTATGTGTTGTTTCCATCTCTATCTTACCTTCCCCTTAGCATAAGCCTCTCATAAGCCATATGTCGCAGATGGCAAGATCCCATTCTTTTTTATGGCTGGGTAATATTCCATTGTAATATATACCCCATCTTTATCCATCCATCAACGGACATTTAGTCTGCCTCCGTATCTTGGCTATTATAAATAATGCTACAATAAGCAGAGGGGTGCATATGCCCTTTCAAATTAGTTTTTACTTTCTTTGGGTAAATACACAGTAGTGGAATTACTGGAATATATGGTGGATCTGTCTTTAATCTTTAAAGGAAACATCATACTGTTTCCCACAGCGGCTGCACCCCCTTTGCATTCCCTGCAACGGTGCCCAAGGGTTCCTTTTTCTCCACAGCCTCTCCAACACTTGTTATTTTCTGTCTTTTTGATTCCAGCCATCTCTCCAGGTGTGACGTGCTGTCACAACTCGGTTTTGATTTGCATTTCCCTGATGGCGAACACCAGCGCTGTTTCTAACCAGTGCTGGCAGGGTGAGGGGGAGGTGATGGCACGCCCACTGTCCCGCAGGCTGAAACACTGCGAGGCCGGGTAGGGTCAGTGGCTCATGATGAGGGGAGAGCTTTCTCCTTATTGGCTTGGATTTTCACCCAGGTTGGTGGCTAAGGAGAGCCCTGCTAGGTGACACATTTACAGTTGGTGATTGCAGAGTAACTACAAACCACGTGATTTCAGTGCATACAGTGGTAAGTGTTCATGGACCTCACCCATGAACCATGGACCGTCTGTGGAACGAGGTGGGGGTTGGCTGGTCTTGACAGGGAAGTTCCACTGACCTTGGCTGGGCTCCTTCCCGCAAGTCAGCTGCACTCAGCTGACCTCTGCTGGACCTAACTGGGCAACTCAGCTTCCAGAATTCCTCAGACTCCCTGCCCCAGGCATGTTCTCCTTATGGTGATGGAAGAATACAAGAAAGCAAGTGGAAACGTGGGAGTCTAAGGCCTAGACTCATGACTGGGAGCTAGTGCCATGGAGTGACCAGAAAATAGTCACTGGAACACAAACCTTTGTAGAGAATATCAGAAAAGGGACCTGAAAGGGACCTAATTGGCATGCTTATATCTTATACTTTTTTTTAATGTACTCTTTTTTTAAAGTTTATTTATTTATTTTGAGAGGAGACGGAGGGGTAGAGAGAGAGAATCCTAAGCAGGCTCCACAATGTCAGCACAGAGCTCGGTATGAGGCTGAAACTCACAGATTGTGAGATCATGACCTGTGCTGAAAGCAAGAGCTTAACCAGCTGAGCCCCCCAGGCACTTCACATTTTACGCTTTTTGATGAATGAGAGGTTTAATGTCTCGTGATAACTCAGAGTCTTCTGCAATGTAAGAATAAAAGGCAATTTCTTTACCTTGGTATTGAGAAAAATGAATTTGAATGAACTGTTGGTTTTCCAGGATGCCGGTAATCAGAAGAGAGATAATAAGGAGAGTATGGATTTGAAAGGGGTTGGTTTAAGCCATCACCATTTGCAGTTGATATATTCATCAACCAAACAAACACACGAAAAGAAAAATCCAAAATCAACAGAAAAGATGTTTCCATTAATAAGAAAGTTCAGCGAGATAGCTGGATAGAACATCAAACTACAAAAATCAATACATTTATTTTCATCAACTATAACCAACGAGGAAATAAAATGATGAAATAAGAGCATATTCATTATGGCAACAATGCATAAAATACACAGAAATAGTGCATTCAAAACTCTAATGATAATACCATACACATGCCAATTCCCCTGTTAATTAAATTAAATCCATTAATTTAATTCAATACAAAGAAAATTTCAAAAAATCCAAATTAAGTTTCTAACAAAACACACAAATGTACTCTATTGTTTAAATTCAGGCATGCGACTCCTGGGTGGCTCAGTCAGTTAAGCTTCCAACTTCAGCTCAGGTCATGATTTCACTGTTTGTGAGTTCGAGCCCCGCGTCAGGCTCTGTGCTGACAGCTCAGAGCCTGGAGCCTGCTTCAGATTCTGTGTCTCCTTCTCTCTGCCCCTCCCATGATAATTCTCTGTCTCTCTGTGTCTTTTAAAAATAAATAAACATTGAATGAATGAATGAATGAATTGAATGAATGAATGAATGAATTCAGGCTTAAGGGGCACCTGGTGGCTCTCAGAGCCTGGAGCCTGCTTTGAATTCTGTGAAGTGAAATTGGTAGAGGAAGCTGAACTGAAATGCTATCACTGTGAGGGCCTCAGCTGTCCTTCAAGGAGCCTCGCAGCTGGGATGGCTTTTCAGAGCCTTCCTACCTCAAAACAATAGGCCTGAGCCCAGAACCCCAGGGAGGCAGTTCTCTTAATTCTCTGGAGACTGACTCATTTGAGAACCATCGGCACCTAGCTCCTGCAACAGCTGGGGCTCCCTTGGTCCTGAAGAGGGCCCACCACAGCACCCACTATACACGGTGATCCAGAAATACTGCCGCTGGACCCACTTCCTGAAGAAATATTCGCAGATGGTCAGAAGGGACACATGAATGTTAGTCACAGCTTTAATTGTAGAGGAAGGAGTTGGGGGGAGTGTATATTAGCCCTGGGAAGATAAGTAAAATGTGGAAATGTATAGTGAATCAAAGCAATGGACTATAGGTACACATAGCAATAAGGATCTTAGCATTTATATAAATGAAAATACATTCCCACTAACAACAATATGCACCTGTCCAGAACATAGACTGATGAACAGACTTAACATCCCATAGTGGTTGCCAAACAGAGCACAAGGGTTAAAAGAGAATAGATAGACAAATAAAAAAAATGGGGGGGTCTTGCATAGATTAAGGATTACAATGAACTCAACCCTTTGAACCTGAGTCCCAGAAGAATAAAAGAGGTCATAGTAGTGTCAGAAATTTCTAACCAGAATTTATGCCAACCTCTAAATAGTTCCTCATCCTGTATTTTTTTCACATCTAACCCACATAGGGGTCTCATAGAGTTGTGGTCCTTCTGGCACATCTCTTTTCCAGGGATGTAGGACTAGGGACTATTTTCCAGATGTTTAGACTTATGTTTTCATATTTGAATCTACTGAAGGGCTTATAAGGGACATAAAGAAGGAAATTTCAGTTCTTTCTTCACACTTTGAAGTTGGTTTGAAGAGAGTAAATTCTAACATGGAGTTTGAGAAGATGCTGCCATTGGAAAGTAGGCACTGAGAAAAATCAGGAATCAGGAGAGAGAGGAGAGAGTGGTAGATTGTTCCAGCAGGGGAGAAGGCATTCCTGGAGCAAGCGCAAGGGGAAAATGCACTTTCACAATGAGGTGAAACAACATTAAAGAGATACTCAGTATTTTTAAACTGTGAAACTGCCAAGGAGAATTTGAGGCAGAATGTATACAGTGCACGTGGGGAAATGTTTTTTTATAGAGAAACCCAGTTTCTAGGATATTCTTATCACAGAGTTGGGAGTCAGGGAATAGATTCAGAACAATGGCTTTGTTGAACTCCTAATGCCACGAGAGTCCAGCTGCTATCTAAAAGGGTGTGCTCTTGAAAGTAGGAACATATATACAAGAAGTCATGTTAAAAAGCAGTCTGATTCCCAGTACTGGTGGCCACAGGCATGTTGTGTTACATCAGATGAGTCCTGCCTGTCTTTGGGTCCCAGCTTGCCCATCTATAGAAGGAAAAGGTAAGATATTTTGTTGATATTAGGAAGTGATGTAAGAAAGGTAATAAGATCTCTGCTTAGAGAACTACAGCAAAAAAAAAAAAAAAAAAAAAAAAAAAAGCCCGGTCTTATCATATAAGCAATAGACTAATGGGAGACAAAGAAGGAGGAGAGGAAAAGGAGATACACCTGGAGGTGGTGCAGAAGGAGAAAGAAAAGTAATCATTTAAAGGGAGCATCCACCAGTGTTTGCCATCCTCTCAGCTGGCTACAGTGTGATCATCTCATCACCTTAGTATAAGCCGAGAGTTTAAAAATAAACATATATGTGTATATATGTTTCAATATTGCATGGCTTCTTTTTCAAAATTTTAAAATTTGTTATTGAAGTATGACTGACATGCGATATTACAATATATGGCCTATCTATGCAATCCAGTTACATCTTTGGCTGTTCAACCAAACTAGCAAAAATTTCCTCCAACCAGGGGGAAAAAACTAGCCCTGTTAGACTTACTGAAAACCCACATAGTTGCAGATAGGCAGACAACCAAATGATTTAAGGGACTTCTGATGATCATATTAATCAGATTTTTTAAATTCCTATGCATTGCTGGGGATATGATTTACAATTTGCCCCAGGATCTGTGTATATGAGCACTTCTCCCTTTTATGAGGTAGAGTCCACCTGCCTTCACAGAGGTAGAAATTACAAAATATATTCTCATTTTCCCCTCCAAATAGAGCACAAGGGTATGAGTCTTTGAATTAACCTTAATGAGACAATGAAAGTGAATGAGTGGAATCCTTTCTGCAGACGGAGGTGCCAGCATCTATATCTTACTTCCCGAGGCACTAATAGCCTAGCACCAACGTAAGGGGTGAATGTAGGATCTTCAGGGTTGGTGGTCATGGCCATAATGTGTGGGCTCAGCAGTGGTGACCACAGGGGCTCTGAGGAGTCATTGGAGCATCTTTTCCAGGCACACAATTCCTGAATCTGGCTCTCAAGTCCTTCTGGATATAGAGGGTACTCAAAATCCCATTTAGGAATTTTTTGTTTGGTCTTTGCTTTGACTTTTGATGGTTGGAACTAAAAAGTCTTGATGTAAGCACATACAGACATTAGACTCTAACTCCCATACAATATCCAACAGTACTTTTTGAAATCTTTGATTCAATTCACCAATTAAGCCATCTGGATTTTTAGTTGTCATTGTTGAAAATTATTTCATTTCTTTTCATATATAGGGCTATTTAAATTTTTTATTTCTTCTTGTGTCAATTTTGGCAATTTACATTTCTTTAATGTCTTTCATTTCTTCTAAGTTGTTGAAATTATTTACATTAAATTGTTCAAAATATTCCCCTATTATATTTTAAATGTCTGTGGGATTTGTGTGGTGTCTCCTTTTGTTTCTAGTGTAGCTCATTTATGCCTTCTCTTTTATTTTGCTCAGTCTGTCTAGAGGTTTATTGATTTTATTCATCTAGTCATAGAATAACTTTTGGTTTCATTGATTTTTTTTTCCTACAGTTTGTATACTTCCATTTTTTAAAATATATTTTTTCTCTTTGGTATATTTTTCCTTCCACTTTCTTGGGCCTAGTCTGCTTTTCTTTTGCTAGCTTCGTAAAGTAAACGCTTATATCCTTTATCATAGACCTTTTTTTTTATTTTTGAAATGAACAGTTAGGGTTACATATACATTTTTTTCCTTAAGAACTGCTTTAGCTACATCTGATAAATGTGGTATATTGTGTTTTCGTATTCATTCAACTCAAACTATGTTGGATTTCCTCTTATAATTTCTCTTTTGGTCCCTGAACTTCTCAGAAATATTTTCCACAAATGTTTGGGAATTTTTCATATTACCTTTTGTATTATTGATTTCTGTTATATTAAATATATATCCCATATGATTCCAATCCTTTTAGATGTAATCAGACTGTATTCAAACAGAGACGCCTGGGTGGCTCAGTCAACTGAGTGTTGGACTTTGGCTCAGGTCACAGTTCCTGAGTTTGAGCCCTGTGTCAGGCTCTGTGCTGACAGCTCAGAGTCTGGAGCTTGCTTCGGATTCTGTGTCTATGTATCTCTGTGCTCCTGCCCTACTTGTGCTGTCTCTCTCAAAAATGAATAAACATTAAATGTATTCACACTGTTTTAGTGGTTCCACATGTTATCTATTTTGGTGAAATTTCTATGCGCAATTGCAAAGAAAATGTATTTTGTTGCTATTAGCTTAAGTGTTCAGTGAATATCAATTAAGTCCCATTGACTAACAGTTTTACTAAAGATTTCTGTAAATTTATAAATTTTTATAATACTTGTTCTATTAATTACTGAGAGAAAGGTACTGAAATCTTTAAAAATTTTTAATGTTTATTTATTTTTGAAACAGAGAGATAGACAAAGCATGAGTGGGGGAGGGGCAGAGAGAGAAGGAGACAGAATCTGAAGCAAGCTTTAGGCTCTGAGCTGACAGCACAGAGCCCAACATAGGGCTTGAACTCACGAACCATTAGATCATGACCTGAGCCAAAGTCAGACGCCCAAAAGACTGAGTCATCCAGGTACCCCTGAAAAGACAAATATTTTGTATTTGTCTTTGTTTTCCCTTTTAATTATACCTGTATCCTGTGTATTTTGAGGATCTAGTTTCAGTTACATACATGTTCTTCTGATGTGGCTTTTTTTTTTTTTTTTAAGATTTGGGCATTGTATCAAGAAATTCTCTTCATCTCTGGTAATATCCCTTGTCTACTTTCTCTGATTTAAATACAGTCACATCGGTATCCTTATTATTAGCTTTTGCATTTATGCCTTTCCCTGTCTTTTTGTCTTAAGACACTTGTAGATATTAATCTTTAGTGTTAAGGAACAAAGAATATAATCCCAAGGAATTCTATATATCCTAAAAAAGCTATTATCTTTTAAAAAATAACTTAAAAAATGATTGTATAATTATTCCTCAATTTACCATTTCTGACTCTCCTCATCCTTTTTTAGAGATCTGATTTTCAATTTGGAGTATTTTCCTTCTATCCAACAAAACTGTTTTTAATACTTCTTGTAGCTTTTGCATATGCTGTTGCTTCTGCAGGAAATGCTTTTCCTCAAACACCTCAAAAAGAGGTCAGTTCCCTCACTCTTTTATATCGCTTGCTCAAATGTCACAGTTTATCTGAGGTCTCTGTAGTCACCTATTAAATCCTGTAGTATCCTGCTCCACCAGCACCCTCTATAACCCCTTCTTGTTCATTTTTCCTTCAACACTTAACATCGTCCGACTTGCCTGGCAATTTGTTTTCCATAGGTCTCCCTACAGTTAGAATGTAAGCTCCAGGAGAACAGTTACTTTTATGTGTTTCTTCACGAATGCATCTGTATACTAGTGCTTCGCGATACTAGTACTAGCGACCAACTTATCACTGGTGCCTGCAGCTCCACCTTGCACATAGTACACGCTCAATAGTTATTTGTTGAATGAGGGGCGCCTGGGTGGCTTAGTCAGTTAAGCGTCCGACTTTCGCTTAGGTCATGATCTCGCGGTTCGTGGGTTCAAGCCCACTGTCAGGCTCTGTGCTGACTGCCAGTTCAGAGACTGCAGCCTGTTTCAGAGTCTGTGACTCCCTCTCTCTCTGACCCTCCCCTGCTCACACTGTTTCTCTCTCTCCTAGAAATAAATAAAACATTAAAAAAAATAGTTATTTGTTGAATGAAAGAATGAATCTTCTTTCTTGTCCCTACAAAGAGTAGAGATGTCCTTCTCAACTCTTAGTCTGAATCTATTCCCAATTGTATATAAGAGTCTAAGGGTAGTCAACTTGTGCTACCCAGGTGGTTAACTTACTTAGTGGTCCATCCACTACTATGACTTAATCCAATAATTAGATCTGTACTGAATGTGCTCTTTCAACTCAGTCTCACAATTACCAAAATGGTTAAATGTTGGGCACTGGAAATACAGAAAGAAGAGGGTGCATATCCTTTCCCAGGGTGCCCCTGGGCCTCTGTCAGGGAGTCTAATGACTCCTGATCTAGTCTAACTGTCCCCTGATCATAAGGTCAGGTGATGTCAGAGAGGTATGAACAAGCGATGGGGCTAGTATTCATGTGGAGGTGGCCAACGGGTTGTCTTAGGAAGACTTTAGAGAGGAAGTAACAAGTAAACTGAGTTTTGACAAAAATAAAATAGTAATTTATCCATACATGGATAGTTATCTAAAATGGAATAGTCAGACAGTTAACAACAACAAAAACAAAAACAACCTGTGTGATTAACCAGGTTAATGCTTGCTGGCCAGAATGTGATTCAGGGCCTTCCAGGGACTGTATCATTTATTCAAGCCATGACAGACATCTAATGTTCTGCTTGAAGGTGCTTGAACCAGATGAGTTTCTGCATCCTCAGGACCCATCGTGACTCTGTGGGCAGCAGGAAAAGCTCCCGAGAAGAAAACACTTCCCCATTGGTGAATAGAGCTTGCCTGGCTCCTGCAGGCAATGAGGAGTTCAGAGCAAGCATAATAAACTCCCTTAGACAACATCTGATTTCCAACAGCTGTACAACTTCTGAGGCTCTGTCCTCTCAGCACGGCCACCACCAACATGACATCCTCAGGGTTTTAATGTCAGATACTGGAGTCGCTCCTGACAGAAGCCCTTGATGTAATCAAGATGAGGCTGTCATGGGCTTGCACAACTTTAGGGTCTGGGTAAAGAAAGGTCACCCAGATCCACTTTGGGGCCGTCCCTCACACAGGAAAACAGTCCTCCATTTGACTTTGAAGCCGGTTTCTTGGGTTGGTTCCCACCTTTGTGTATACTAACAACTACCCTCCACAACCTTGCCCTCCTCCGCCTATCCCTACAGACATGTACCACAATGCCCTTAACTTGTCCCTTATCCAGTAAACAAAGCTTCAGTAACATATAAACATGATTTATGAAAACAAATCTTCCCCTAAATCTGCTTAGAGAAGCAGCATCACAGAGCTGTAAGCAAAGATGAAAGACTGTGCTTAACAGGACCCACATCTGCACAAGGAAGGATACAACTGGGGTCTCTGCCAACCTCTACCTCAGAGTTTGTGCAGCAGATTGACAATAAAACTAAAGGCCAGTCTAGACCGAATGCTTCCTGTACAAAGTACTTCCCATTGACTGGCTCTCACCGATGTTCACAACCATCTGAAGGCATGGGGTCTATTCCATCTGTGTGCTACAGATGAGAAGACTGAGATTTGGAAATGGTGAGTAATTTACAAGGTCACAGAGCTAGTGCCTGGAAGAGCTGGGACTTGGGCAGAGAGTAGAGAGGAAAAATGTTGACTTGGGTCCCTAAGATCCATATAGATGGGCAAACATAGACAAAGATTTAGAAAAACAAAAGCAAAACCTGGGCCTGATTTGTTTAATTAAGGTGACCCTGTTGATCTAGTTGTTTGGATTATTGTTAGTTCTCTACTGTACTGTGTCCTGTGTAGATACCACCTGTTCACCATATGGTGACGTGGAACATTGGAGGCACCACACAAGATCAACGAGAACAGTTGGGAAACTTTTGGGGTGGGAAGAGTAGGGGGATGCAGAATCCCAGTGAACCCTGGAAGGAGAGATCTTTCTATGTGTATGGATGTAAAGGTCTTGGCCTCACATATCACCCCCACACAGATCCTGTACTATGGGAAGAATATGGGTAGAATATGGTTCCCTAACTGCTGGCTCTGAGACTAGCTCAGTGGGATTGGGTTTTAGCCCATAGCATGTAGATAGAAATGACAAGGGATCCATTTTGAGACTTGGCCTTAAGAGGACCACAGATTTCTATTGACCCTCTGATATTACCAGGAGGAAAGCATCCCCCAGTCAATGTTCTGGGCCAACAGGATGAGAGATAGATGAAACGAGCCATGCCAGCCATCCCAGCAGCCCCAGCTCAGAGCAGAGCTGACAGGATAAGCCTATTCCAGATCAGCCAACCCCAGTTACTGCCCTCCACGTGGCTAATAGTACAAAACTGCCGTTTAAGTCCATGAGTTTTGGAGTTGTGTGTTATGTAGCATTAGCTAACTGATATATGCATACCTTATCTATTCATGCTGAATCCCTGAAGTAGTTAGCTGCTCAGTATGTGAGTCTGTTGTTTGAATTAATGTGTGAAATTGCCTTTATCTGTTAGCCAGCTCATTGTCATGTCTCACTAATAACCAGCATACGCTGTGATATTCATCCACATGATTTTGGAGGACTGAAAATGAACAAGGCAAGACAACACTCTTGATATAGGTTTCTAAGTGTCCAAGGCTCTAGGAATAGGGGCCTGGAATCAGCATCTCCCTTTGGCATTGCCAGGAGGCGGTGGGTCCCTCCCACACTGCGGTATGATGAAGCTATCTCCTTCATCTCTTACTGGACTCTAGTGGACTGGACCAAACCAACCAACAGGACGAGGCATTGATTTGGAGTCCATGCTGACTTTGTTTGCATGGCCATCTCCACCCTGAGGCATGTGAGTCTGGCAAGAGGTTGCCGGTATGAAGTCAGATCCACCTCTCTTCTTAGTTTTACAAAAGCAATTTTCCAGTCCATCTGAGGGACTTGCCTTCTCAGACTGGCCTAATGTTGTTTCCCAGAAGCAGCATTCTGGAAGGTGGACCATCAGGTGGAAGAAGTATTCTCCAGAGAGTTGCATTCCCATGGGAATGGCGACAGCTTGAGCTTGACGGGGAGTCCTGTTGTATTCCGAGGTGTGAAGGGAAGGCATGAACTGTGCATATGCTGTACCATACAGTTTTGCCTACTGCTGTTTGTAGCTTCATTGTAGCTGTGAATGCTCCGTTCCTCTCCTTTTCACCCTTGAAGATTCGCGAACATACAGGATTGGGCTGTGTGAGGCAGAGCATCCCCCACGTGGTAGGCAGGGGAGGCTGATGGCTCCCCCCACTGGGGCCGATGGGGTTGTGTTAGGGAATCGCAGAGCTTGTAGCTAAACAGCCTCCCTCCATCAGGCCGTGTTCCCACCATTGCAGTGTGGAGGTTTTTGGTTTCATTGAAGGTTTTTATGGGTTTGGATTTTACAAAGGAAAAACAGGAATAAAGACTGTCTGATCAGAGGCTGCATAGATTGAAACACAGGAGGCCCTAAAGGAAGCACAGACTGATGGCCCATATGCAGCCTACAGTTTTAGGGGTGCACCTAGGTAGACATAAAAACCGCAGCCTAAAAGTCACGAATGTGTTTCCATCTTTGCCAGATAGGACAAGGGAGCCTCAGAGACTCTCTCCTGACTATGATAGGGGAGAGAAAGACAGGATGGGGGGAGGGGGAGGGAGGAGGAGAACCGAAGAGAAGGAGGAGGAGGGAGATCGGAGAGGGAAGGAGAAACTCTTGTCAAAATCTTTTTAGTGCACAGAACTAATTCTGTTCATCTTGGATTTGGTGAGCTGGATAATATTCTGTGCACGGCTCCTAAATGAATTATTAAATGTCAACTCAAGATGGCTTAACTAAAATATCCAATTTAATAACCAAAAGTATCTAAGGTAACAATAACAATTTTACAGGTGAATGTAGAGTTGTCAAGTCAAACCATTATAGACAAGCTTTTGGGGTTTCCACATAATCTCTCTCTACATCTCATCTTCTGTCACTAAATACCCACTCTGGAGAACATGTTCCATTTCAATAAAGATCATCTCTCCAGTGCAAGCTTCGCTATTCAGATGCAGCCAGCAAACCTTTTTTTTTTCTTCCTAAAATATAAAGCTAAACAAGATCTCAGTCACAACCACCAAATCTTTATTAATGCATTCCTTGTGCTACTTCTGAATATTAATAAAAATTAATAATTAATTTTGCCTTTGGCATTGCAAGATATACTAGTTTTAATTAGTGTACTGTACTCCTATACAATTAAAAAATAATTGATGTCCACGCTTATTGGCGGTGTCTGTGATCTTCTTTTCTGTTGTTGTCAACAAATGCCTTAAAAAACAAGTTCAAGAATGTTGTGCTGTCTGCTTGATTTACACACCCAAAGTAACAGGCAAATCTTTTATGATGAAACAGAACAGTTTTCTGTTTAAATTATACACAAGTATATTAACTAGAAAGAGAAAATTAAAAGCTGATGGCTACAAGGAATAATGGAAAGTCTATAAAAATGTTTTATCTATCAACAAATTTGCCTGGAAAATATCAATGGTTGGCACCATCTCTCAGCTGAAACATGGAGAGGCCATCTTGGATTTGTTATGTCAATTCCATCAAGCATTTAATTCTGATGTCCTCCTTAATCAGCTTTAGTTATTTAAATTCAGCATATCATGTTACTGTTCTACTACATCATTTTAATTGTGCCATGAACTACTTTATTATAGAATGCTAAAGTATCTCCCTGTGTCTCCCTCTTCCTCTTTCTTTCTTAACAATGCAGACTAAAGAACTCCAGAGAGGAAGCCTATGGGTAAAGGGGGGAAGTAGCTTCCTTTGAAAACATCTGTAGAAAGAATCTTGAACAGAATCAAGATGGGTGTTGTTTGGGAAGGAAATAATGTAAATCCCGTGGCAGATGTGTTTCTTGAATTTATTTCTCAGGACCGGGATTCTTATTTTTCAGAGATCTCCATTGCACAATCACAAATACACCTGTGGTACCAAGAGGTAATAGAGACCCTAAGACCAAGCAGACTTCGTAAAGCACAAGGCAAAGAAGAAAGGGGCAGTTTGAGGCTCGATTTCACACCCAACCCCTGACTCACTGGCTAGTGAGCACATTTTAAGGCAGAGAATCACAAATTGATGCAAATGATTCTTTGATCAGGTGAATGATCTTAATAGCAATTTTCAGTTAAAAAATAAGTAAATAAAATATACCAAAGTAACTGTCCTAAAAATGGAATGTTGGTTTATTTTCCATAACAGCATTGCCTTCGTAGAACTTACCACAATCTACAATTATCTTGGTCATGCATCTGATTACTTGTTCGTGATCTGTGTCTCTGACCAGAATCTCAATGCCATGAAGGCAGGCACTCTATCATTTCATCCACAGCTGTGTTCACGGTGCCTAGCACAATGCCCAACATAGAGCTGACATTTAGCAAACATCTGCAGAATGAATTTATTAATTCTGATTAAAAATACTTTTTTCTTTCTGCTTCAAGTATTTTGATCTTTCTTTCTCGATGCCCAGCAAAAGGTGAATGGATAAACAAGCCATGGTGTAACCATATAAGGGCTGATTACTCAGCAATAAAAAAAAAAAATCAACTACTAATACACACTGTACCCTGAATGAATCTCAAAACAATAGGTTGAGCAATATAAGCCAGTTACCAAAGAGTACATACACATTGCATGATTTAATGCATGTGGGGTTCTGGAACAGGAAAAGCTAGACTTTGGTGAGGGCGATCGGAACACAACATCAGTTGCCTCTGGAAGGGGTTCCCTGGATAGGAGCATCAGAGAATGTTCTGGAGCCATGGACGTGTAGATCTTGATTGGGCTGGTAGTTGCAATAATGTATACATTTGTCAAAACTCATCAAACTGTATACTTAAAATCTGTGCATTTATGATATGCAAATTTGCCTTAATTTTTAAAAGTTTTCAGAATACATATTGCCTTTTTCTGGTCCATTGACAAGTGAAGGAGGAAACCCAGGAAATGTATACAGTGGAGGGGCTCTGGAATTCTTCTCCCCATGTCATCACCTCTTTCCACAGGTTCCTGGAAGTGCTACCAGGCAGCCAGGTTGACAGACATTCCAGCCTCTCCCTCCTGCTGGTGCATTTTGTTATCTAGCTTCACCCTGACCTGGGGGGCATGACCTGCCTCTCTGGTCTGATGCACAGGTAATGAAAGCAGGGGTTTCTTTGCCACAAGATTAGGTTTTGGATGCAGAAAAGTGCTTGGCTCCTCTGCCAGAAGCTGTGAATAACACTCTTAACAGTCCATGCAAATGCTGTGGTCTATGTCTGCATGCCCAGCTGGTCTGCTGATCAATTTTTACTTCTCAAATTGGGTCAGTGAAAAAGGATGGAGTTTTCCATTCCCACAATGTAAATTCTCAATGTGATCTAAATTCTATTAACACTGGGAAACCTGGAAATTCCAGGGCCAAGCCTCTGGCTTCCCTGGGACCACCCTTCAGAAAGGCCCGTTGACCTATTTTCTGTTTAGGCTGTCTTTCTTTTAATTAAAAGGCCTAAATTTCCCGGGTGTTAATTGAGGATTAGCTCTAGAGTTAAGATGCTATGCATCACGCAGAGAACAAGCAAATGAAATGATGTGTCATCCCCTCCTTCTAATCAGGGCGTAACCATGATGGAAGGGTCTTCTTATCCAAGAAATCACCATGCAACATCCTCACATCTGCAAAGAGCACCAAGACTGGGAAGGGGGGCTGTGGATGTGGGGGCCTTTTGGAATTTTCTGTGGGCTTCTTTTAAGAACTACACCTTTGTCTCTTACTCCACCTGAGAGGTCCTGATGTTTTCATCCTGACTTTGCTTTCCTATTTTCCTTGAGTCACCAATAATGAGTCTGCATTTGGGGCTGGCTTTGAGTTCCCTACTTCAGTATTGGGGATTGGTCTTCTGGATGTCCAGGTACTAGTGGGTATCTGAGATGCACCCAGTGGCCTGGGTACACTGAAGCAATTTCTTCACCTGACCTGAAGCTCTGGCTTGCCTAGAGCCATCCCTTGGAGAAACTTCTGTTTGATATTCCTTATGCAAGAGCACATTTTGTTTGGTGTTCCCACCAAACCAACTTTGGACATGACATTCCCAGTCATGTCCAAAAGATATCAAGGGGCACACAACACAATCCTTCAGGCAGCACAGGTACCCAGGTGTGCATATGGGAAGCACTAGCAGAAGAAACAAGATGCTGTGTTGGGCCAGAGGAAGCAGGAGGCTCAGTGAGCTGGGACAATTGGAGAGCATTTTGGAGGAGTGAAGCTCAGGCTTCATCTTTGGGGGGGGGGGAGGGGGAGGGGGACCAGGTGATAGAGGAGATAGAGGATGCTCTGGGCTCCACAAGCAAAGGAATGTTGTCTGTGAGAGAGTGAGCCTGTTTTTGTTAAAAACAGTATCTTTTCCTGAAATTCAGATATTCCCAGCTCATTTCCACCTGTTTTGCCACCCCACGTATCCCTAGCCATGTGTGGCCACCCAAGAGAGACAAAGAAACAAAGAGACCAAGATCTATAGGTGGCAATAACCACCACACATATCAGGAAGGCATGGGGGCTGCTGGTTTGAAGCCTGGGTTTGCCTAAAGCTTCCCGTATCTGTTCCCTGCCTGTAAAATGGGGTCTGTGGAGTTGGAACTGACGAGAATATTAATGAACCATGTTGCATGTAGTCCTACAGTATAAAAGAGCTACGTTTTTGTAGGTTGGAATCAAAAGCATATTTACCCTAAATAATGGGCCACAACAAATGGGTTTTGAAGCATAAAAGTCACAGAATAATGTAACTTGGCCACTGCAGTCTGTACCTACCCCTTCATGGCCCAGCCCTTGGCTCCAAGGAGCCCTGGCTCCCAGGTGAGCCCTTATCTTAACCTGTGACCTGTACTTGCCATCATCTGTTCACTGTTAGCTCCTGAGCCCATTTCAACAGCATCTTCCCCTAAATGGTTACTTCCATTCAAAATGGATACTGAGACAGAAACCCCAGCTGCAACGACCCTTCAACCACAGTATTGTTTCAGGACACAGGGCCCAGGGACACAGGTGTGGCATATTCAGCTTTGTGTCCAAAAGTGCTTGGCCACTCTGAGGTCCCAGCCTTTCTCAGATCTTATGCTCCTGTGTCATCAACAGCATGGTGGGCTGGCTGGTGTCTGGCTGCATCTGTGCGCCAGCCAGAGGGTAGGGGGAAGGGAGGGGGCCGATCCAGCAGCAGAATCAGGGGCCCTGAGCAGCAGTGACCACACACCGTGCTAAAGACTTTCACATGGAACCCTCATCACTACTTTCTAAGATGAAGGCTCTTAGTTATCTGTATGATAGTTGGCTTAACCTCTCACCCCCCACTTTAAACTATAAGCTCTGGGAGGTCAGAAGCTGGGTGAGCCTCAGTCCTTAGTGTGCCCCTGGCCCTGGCCCAGTGCCTGGCATACAGCTAGTGCTCAATAACTATTAATTGTAAAAATAAATAGCCTTATTCAATAGGCATGAATGTCAAGTCCTTCATTGAGGCCAAAACTGAGAATAGTTGTCATGCCCCAGGGCCTTGAAGCACTCACAGATTCCTGCCCCCAACCCCCACCTGCCTAGCAAAATTAAGATTCCTTCCTTCTTCCGGATCCTTATATCTTCCTGTGCATATCTCCCCTGCCACACTTCCCACGTGCAACTGTGGTTGTTCACACAGGCGTCTGTTCCCTCTACTTGGTCAGGAGGCACCAGGGGACAGTGGGTGGCACTAGCAGCTATTGAGGGGGTGCTGGTATAAAATCAGGCTTGTCATTTCCCAGCCTCTCCTCCTAACAGAGTTGACCTATAAGTGGGCTTCAATCCTGATTTGCCACCATGATTGTGAAGGACCTGAATTATGTTCCCTAATGGTGCCCTTTGAGAAAGCAGCCAGGTGTCCATCACTCCAGAGGACTTGGCTGTGTCACCACTGCAGAGAGCACCCTGAGGTGTGGGGGACAGAGGAAATATGGGGCTGGTCTATTCTCTCATGGAGCTCACGTGGGGTCCAGAACACACCATGCCTCTCTGTGGCCGGCACAGGGACATATCAAAGTGAGGGCTCGCGGGCTGGTCCCAAGGGGCTTGCGTACTGCATGTGCTTGACTTTTTGTGTAACTGGCTGGGATAACATGTCTAACGACACAAATGGAAGTTTTATGATGATAAGATCAGTTGTTACTGAGATACTTATGTGACAAGTTGACAGACATACAACTAGAAAACTTGCTTTTATGCCTCCCATCCTTTCAGAGGAAAAAAAAATACTGAGATGATGGGTCACTTTGAGGAGAATTTATGATCTAAATGATCTAATACCTGGTGAACCTTTAATATGCAAGATGAAGAAAATCTATGCAATTAAAAAGACAGACCTTGTTTCCCAAAATTGCAGCAAATGGACTCTTCCTGAGGAAGGAAGGATCACGCCTTCTCCTGTACCAGATAAGATCCCAGCTCTGCCAGGAGGAAAGGACATCCACGCGGCTGCATTGCACAAACATGTCCCCAGCCTGTAACAACCATCAGTCTATCCCATACAGGAAAGCCTAAATCCTGAACTAAGTGTGTGTTGAAAGTCTCAGCGATAATATGTAGGACTCTCTTGCTGCCAAGCACAGGACATCGAACTGGGAAAGACAGCAAGTTGTGTGGGTAATGGGACAGTGGCCACTGCCAGCAACTTTCCTTCAGTCCAGGTGACACCTGAAAAAGTATCATCTCACCTGAGAGTCTGGGGTCAGCCTTTCTCTCCATGCCCGGCCGGTGCCACTTTTCCTGCTCTGATGGTTGTGGAAGCTGGTGCCAGGCCGATGCTGGTGGTGTCTGCAGTGAAACATAAGTAGCCTGACAACTTGACCTTTCTTCTTGGCTCAGGTGCTCCTCATTACCTACTTCCAGAGTGCAGCCAAGCCCTGGGGCCATGAGCATGTCTCACGTGCCAAGCGGTGGGCCAGGCACTCTGCAGGCCTGGCCTTCATTCACACTCACATCTGCTCTGCAAGTGGAAGCATTGCTATACTCACCCACAGAGGACAAATCAAAGGCCTTGAGGGGGTCAGTAAGCTCCCTACCCTGCCCATCAGTGGTTGGGAAGGCTCACTGAGGCCACAGGCACGGAGCCTTTACCAGGGGGTTCTAATAAATGTCTTCTTCCCACCTTCTTGCTCAAGGCTACACAGTCACTGGTGGGGCTGTTGTTTAAAACCCAGCCTCCCGGTATCTAAAAGTTCCTGGGGAATAGAAGATTAGGAAAAGACAAGGCATCAAAATACACTTTTGCCATTTGTGGCTGTTCCCTTACAATAATGTCCCTTCTGGGGAACCATGGAGGGTCAGAGTTGAGTGGGCTCATGTCTAGATAGAGAGATGGGATTCCAGGGAAGACAGTGACTTCTTTATAGCCTCAGGGCAAAGCAGTCATGGAGGAAAGCTAAGAGCCAGGCTCCTTGGAACTGCAGACCAACACCTTTTCACTGTGTTCTTTCTGCCTCCTCTCTGCTTCCCTAGCATCCAGGCCCTCCCAGCGCACTCTCACAATCTGATTATTGTGGAGGTGTTTGCAGGGCACTAACTTTTCCTCAAAATGTGTTGTATCTCAGGGGATAACATGGAAGGTGGATGTAGATGCATGTGCAAGTCTGAGTGTGTGTGTGTGTATGTGTGTGCACACGTGCTATCAAACCCAAATTAAACTCTTTTACTGTATTTTATCAGATCGATCTCCTGTGCACTCTTCAGCATTGCCTCATTTAAATAAAACTTCTATTTGTAACAATCCTATAAATAGAAGGCCATATTGATCAGAGCCGCATGGGCAAACCACACTTTGGTTATCACCGAAGCCTGACTGGTTAACGTGAGGGCTTCCATTCATTATGAGACAAGACACAATGCGAGGCCTTGCCGTTCAGGGCTCTGGACACAGTGTGCTGACCCCCAGTTCACCAAGGCTGCCCTCAAGATCACAATTTGCTCTTAATTTGTCACTTTGCAACCACGGACACTCCCCAAGATAGGTGTAGGCTCCCTGGCCCTGGCCATGTCAGTCTTTCAACAGGGCAGTGAAGGCCTCTTTCCCAGAGCACCACAAAATCTGGATTGTTTTACACTTGGAGGTCTAGCTAGGGAGAGGGGAGTGGATCGATAGTTGTGTCTTGCCTGCTAGAGATATTTGATTCACCACACTGAAACATCAGCATCACTAACACCTACTAAATACCTACTGTGCTGGGTCAACACTTATAGCCCTCAACTGCTCCATCCTTTCTATGCCCACACCAACCTGTCACATCTTCACCCTTCCTGGAGTATTGTCCTATGCTTCACATGCACTTGGGAGGCAGCAAAGGTGGAGGACAGCCCTGTCTGCCGTTTGGCATCAGAAGCTCTAGGATACAACCGTAGAAGGGCTCAGGCCTTACCACATGCTACAAGGAAATCAAAAGATGGCACACCTGTGCCACCTCCGAGGCTACATTTCCACACTCACACCATCCTGATGGCATTCCCATGGTCACCGGCTTCCAGGAGCCAAGGTGCTCCACATCCAGGCAATGGCGTAAAGTGGATAAGCTCTTTTTGGGGTCCATGTCCACATGGACATGAGCCCAAGAAAGATGAGAAAAAGCTCCCTTGATCTGCCTAATTATCCATGTTCTGCCCCCAGGAGAATGGCCTTGTTCCCCAGACCAACACAAAACCCATCTCAGAATACCATAGTGTGCTTCTGCAAGCCAGGATTACTGTGTTATAAATCATACGATGAATAGGGCACTGACTATATAATGTAGCTAAACTTTGCTAACCTTCATCCATTCCTCTTTCGGTGTAGTTGCTACAGCCTGAAATGAAGTGCATGCTTCCAGGTCTGGTGCCTGACTGCCTGTGAGCCTACACACACACACACACACACACACACACACGCACGCACGCACACACGCACATGCATACATGTGGTCACAAGCATCGGTTTACACATCCACTCATGGCCCCAAGCATTCGCTGACACACACACAGATGTACACACACACACACACACAAATGGCCATAGCAGAAGCATCAGTTTACATGCACTTTGCTATCTAACACCAAATCAGAAAAAATAAGCATCATCACACTTCTCTCCAAGGCATCAGTGAAGCCTGTAAAATGTAAGCTGTCTGAACAACCAGCCTAAAATGTATGCATTGTTGTGTTTCTCCAGGAACAAAGGGTAAAACTTGAGTAGGTACTTGATCTATATCCAAGTAATTAAAAGTTCACACAGGCAGTATTTGTCCCAGGAAAAAGGAACGATGCACCAAAGGTGTAATCACATCTCCTTTGTAGCTATTTTCAGGCAGAAATGATTGTTTTCCAGTTTCCCCCAGTTCTGTGGTAGTTGAAAATATTGCTGGGCACAAGTTTGGGCCAGGGTAGTTGGCACTGAGGGCATTGTGCCAATGTAACCTCTAGGCTCTCATTTATGCACACAATGCTCTTCTCATTAAGAGTGGCGTTGAACCTGCTTATCTGTTATGCTATAATATAGGCCTTCATAAAGTCTTTTTTACTGTTAAATTTTAATAACTTGGGTTATAGGTAGGACAGAAAAAATATCTAAGTGGCATTTAAAAGTAAATCTATTAAATTTTAGGGTACCTGCATTACATGGTTGGAAACATTACCATTTAGATCCTGTGAGAGGAAATGACCACCATATGAGAGAAGGAAAATTGTGTACTTTGGAAAACACAATCCAAGTCTAATATCATGTGTGAGAAGAAATTCTCTGCTCATTACCAAGAAGATTGTTTTTATCCTACCCATAACTAAAGTTATTAAAGTTTGAGAACTATAAACTGTTTCATGAGAAACTTCAGAATAAATGATATCACTTAAGACCTGGACTGGTTTTTGATAACAATAAACCGTACATATCAATTGTGAGGTAGTGCTCTGGCCAGCATGGTGCCCCCCTTTGTGAGTGTGAAATCACTACATGGTAGAATAGTAAGTGGGTAACCACAGTAACCATGATGCTGTCCAATGGGATAAGGCATTTCTGGTCAGATTCAAGGGGGGAGTTGATATTTCAAGCAAAGCCAGAGCAGTTTAACCCACTTCTTACACATGCCCAAAACCATCTTCTACCCGTATCATCTGTAAGTGGAGACCAGAATATTCTAGTGAGGACAGAAACACGGGCAGCACTTCACACATGAGGGAAGATAGGGGAGGCACAAGTGTAGGCACAAGACTGTAGACATAAAAAGGTTCACCCTGGTGGACACCCCAGCCACACAGCTCATAAGTGTTCTGTTGGAACTCTGGGCATCTGCAAACTGAGATCAAAATACCAATATGAGTAGACAAGGATTTTGCTTCCATGATTCTTTAGTGGGATGTTGGAGTTATTAATAAAACCCTCTGCACAGACCCAGGCTGTGTTGCATCAGGTGCAGCTTGGTAGGACTGTGAGCTAAATGGTCTTCAAGCCATTATGTGGGATGGGTCACTTTCTTAGTAGAGACATTCATTGTTCTCTAAAGGCCCCACTTCAAAGAATTTCCCAGACATTGCTGTATATCAGTAGTTAGACTCACCTGGAGAGTTTTTAAAACATATTGATAGCTAAGAGCCACTCATTTATTAGTTTGGAGTGAGGCTTGGACATTCATATGTTGTACAGGCTCCCAAGACTATGCCAAGGATCTCTGGTGGAGAACCATGAACTTAGAGCAGTGATTCTCAGTCCAACTGGACACTGAGCCCACCAAGGAGCTGAGAAACTCTTGATGCTACCCCAATGAATTCTGATATGATTGCTCTGGGAGTGTGGCCTAGATGCTGGGATCTTCAAGCTCCTAGAAAAGTCTAATGTATACCTAGGAATGAGATAATGTGCACCTCCCTCCTGCCTTGGAGGATGGTTCCTAAGCCAGTCTCAGCAGGTAGGGAAAAAAGCAAAGAGTGCTTCCATTGTGTCTCTTGGTAAAGCCCAGAGAAGTGGTAGTTGTAGAGCTAATGTCAGCTCACTGAAAGTGGCCACTGATCTTGAGACTCTCTCAGAGCATTTACAGATCCCAGCATGGCTCAGAGGGAGGGATAATAGTTTCTCACATATGCAGGAAGAGTGTAAAAGTCCTGAGTGGTCTTATATTTTCCTACCACATTTCCTGAAGTCCCAGGGTGAAGACATGGAACCCCTACATGCTTACTGAATTCCCAGTGGGCACAGGGGTTGAGAGAGGGCTGCCATCCTGGTAGAGCAGGGATAGTGTTAAAGTTGGGTTAGTGCAATGGGACCAGGTGTGAAGAAGCATCCTGGATGCCAGGCACAGGGATCTGGCTGCCATTCTTTAGATAATGGGCAACTCTGAAGGGCTGGGGTTACAGGTAGAGAGCTTCCTGACTTTAGGAGATGTATAGGACATGATTTAAGGAGACCGTGGAATGGAGAGAGGCTGGCTAGGAGCAGTTGTAACACTTCAAGAAGCAGGTAAAGTTTGCCATCTTTTTTCTTATACAAACCAAGAATTCTTTCAGGGTCTATGATCTCTCACAGGTCTCTCTTGGAATGAATGATACAAATGTGCTAAAAAGGATTGCAAACTCAGGATGTAGAGAAGACATCAGTGGATGGAGGGTCCTGCAGCAAACTGCAAAATACATGTAGCAAGAGGTGTTCTAATTCCGAAATATGAAGACTCTGTGTCAGCCTGATGCTAGATCTCTCTGGGTATTGCTTGAGCTCTAACTTAGAAGGTTGGCACTGTATTGAGTGACCCCAGTTCTCTTGCAGTCCCTCCTTCTCTTTGATAGAAGGCATCATCTTCCCACTCTTTGCTCTCCCTTCATCTTGTTCTCTCCACTGTTCATTGTGGAGAGGGTCATGGGGAAAAGCCTGAATGAGGTGATGGTGCATGGCTGGGGAGAAGTGCCAGAAGAGGTTCAGGATTTCATGGATAGCCAACACCCTCCATGTGCTGATGGCTGTGGGTGGTCAGGACCAGTCTGGTGAGACTGTTTCATGCCATATTCCCAGCAGAAGGTGCAGGCAGCCACCCCTACCAACCCCTCTGTGGCCCCCTCTCTGCTCTGGTACAAGCATACAATTACCCACAGCTCCATGGCTTAGAGGGAGTTAGGAAGGGAAATGGCTCTATTAGCAAAGTATTGGAGATTGACTTGCATCACTTTCCTTTAATTATGTAAGACTGTTGTACAAATCATTAGGTAAGAATTTGATGTAACTCTTCTTTCAATTAAACACAATGATGGAAGCAAAGTCTGTATTAGTGTGCAAATTCCCCCGGAGAGCATCCTCTCTGCAGAATGGAATGTCTATTAGCTTTCTGCCAAAATAAAGGTCACCAGACAGGAGCCTCCCGCACCCAACCCTTACTTCTTTGAATATGCAGTGTAATCAGGCAAGATGTGTCACACTCGGGAAACCAATGGTGCAATTATATTGAATATTCCCAGCGCATTGCAACCTGGTCCCCTACTCTGCCAAGGTGCTCAGAATATCATAGAGGTTGGAATCTGGCTCAAGGGACAGACATCTGGTTCAAAGGGCTCCCATTCATACAGTTCATCCTTCCTATTGTCCTGATTTAAGGAAAAGGCAAACAATCCAAGTACCTCCTCTGAAGCACCCTGAGTCCCAGAACTTTGCTGCGGATGGTGTAACCTGTGAAAAGTACATAGAGAGTACAAATCTTGATCCACTAACTCATGTGCAAAAATGCAACCTTCTTCATTTTTCTACAACTGAATGTCTAATTTGAGTCTTCATTCTGTTATGTGGCATATTAATCTCAGATCATTCAAAGCTCTAGCCTGGAATTGGCCTAAATTCCAGGAAACTATGCAGAATGAAGTACTTAGGAGAAACAAAGGTCTAGTCCTTGGTCTTCAATCCCTGCTGCCTTCAACCAAAACACATAGTCCTGACAGATCCTTGTTTACCCATCTAGGCTAGTCACAGCTCACAGCATCTAGCTCATGTGCACAGGAAATAGGATCTAGGACATATTGATAGATGTCTTAATTTAGCCAGTCCAGCATCTACTGTCCCTACGTCTAGTAACACCTCACTAATTTTCTTTGGGAAAACCACCTTTTCTCACCTCTCACAGATGATTTGAATGGATCTGAATCCACCACACTCAAGCTCTAGGAGGGAAGATAGTTAACCAGCCCACTTCACTACCCTGGCCAACCTGATCGCTTTAGGGAGGAAACCTTCAGAGCTGTCCACTCAGGACCTTCCTCCGGAAACTTGGCTGGGGTCACAGGGGGAGAAGCACTATGTTCTGGAGAGTTTACAAAGCTAGAAGGCTGGAGCTGGGAATGGCTGGGGGCAATCTGGCACTGTCTGGAGAGAAGTTGCCTGAGGAACAACACATTGTGGAACACTGAAGAGCGGAGGGATGGAAAGACATGGGATCTAGTGGCACTGTTCAGCTCCTGGTTCAGCAATGCCTGAGGCCATCTGTACCCTATGCTTTTCAGTCAGATAAATCGGTAATTTCCCTTCCTTGTTCAGGGTACTTTGAATGGGGCTTCTGTCATGTACAACCAGAAAAATCTGAGTAGAACACTGTAGATATAAAAGTACAAATAATTCCAGCTCAAAGGAAGGAGGCAGGGCAAGGCCAATCCAGATGTAGTGGGATTTGAAGCTTGTACAAACTTAGCAACTTTCCTTAGGAAAAAGAATAACACTTTGCAAATACAGAAATAGGCACAGGAACTTTTTATAAAAGGAAGGGACTCATGTAAATAGGGACTGTGAAACTTATGGTTTCCAGGTAAATGTGAGACTAGTCTGTATTCTCTCTATGGTAAAAAAAGTTAATCTCTTTAAGACTATTTCATCATCTAAAACAAAAGGGCCAATCTAAATTAAATCTCATCCAGCCCAAAAATGCCATGTGTTTACAATCTTCGCTGTAGAAAGGACACCATTCAAAATTGGTTTCTTCATTATTTGCTTGGATGAAAATGAAAATCTCTTTGTCTAAGTCCCACTTGGGTATTCTGGTAGGTCTGGGCCTCTAATACCCCTCTTCCATACCTGCCTTCTGCAACCCACTCCACTGCTCTGTCAATACCAACCCAGGAGATGGGCCAGAGTTGTAGAGATCCATTTGCTTCTGCCATCTTGGTAGGCATAAAACTGACCAGGAAAGGGAAGAGGCCGGTCTTGGGAGAATAATGCCAAGCTATTGTACTCTCCTAGGAAGTGTTTCTTCCTCAGCTGTCTGGGCAAAGAAGCTTTCTTAAAGAATGTTTTCATACAAAATTTCTAAAATGCTGAAAATACAATAAGATTAACGGCCCCTGGAGGCTATGGCTTAAATATTTTATCTTCTTAGATATCAGTTACACTGCACTTTCCTCCAAGGATCTAAAGTCTTTTAAATATAGCATCTAATTAATCCTCCTGTCATCTGTGGATGGAGCAGCATCATTACCCCGATTTCACAGGTGAGGACACAGAAACTAGGGGAGGGTACTACGGGTAGAAGTAGCCAGATTCCCATCAGTGGAGACTCCAGTCATACCAGTCATGGCCTGCCCAAAGGGGTCATGCTCTGCAACACCCATTTGAAAGATGCTAATTCTGGCCCACACACTGCATGGCATCAGACTACAGCAGATGGTCACCGAAAAGTTATCAAGGAGGATTGGGAACATATGTGTCCCAGATGCACAGACAAGGTCTCAGAGGGTGAGTGACTTCATCTCACCAAGAGGTGACAAATTCAGGATCCAGATGGCCACATCTCTAAAAGATCAAAAAAGACAGTTTTTTAAGTTAATTTATTTTTGAGAGAGAGAGAGAGAGAGAGAGAAAGAGCATAAGTGGGGGAAGGGCAGAGAGGGAGAGAGAGAATCCCAAGCAGGCTTCTTGACATAAGCACAGAGCCTGATGCACGGCTTGAACTCACAAACCATAAGATCATGACCTGAGCTGAAATCAGGAGTCAAATCCTCAACTGACTGAGCCACCCAGAAGCCCCAAGACAGGTTATTTAAAAAATAACCATTTTATTAATATAGCCATTGGACTAAGATGGTGTTTTTCCCCAAATAAGTAGAAAACAATGCAGATCATCATTTGCTTCTGTTTACTGTATGCTTCCCACATACCAGGCAACATACTCGATGGTGGCCACACACGACCTCTGACCTCAGCCCTGACATGTATACATCACCATCTGGCTTTATTGAGGCAGGGACAGAGCCTCCAGGAACTTAACAAACTGGGTCCTATCAGAGAGCCACGGACAACAGGACTGGGATTCTCCCCACGACTACTCTCCTGATGCTTTTCTACTTCATTTTCTCATCATTTGGATGGCCTTCATCCAGCATTGAGCAATATGACCCATCACTTCTGGTAACTTTTGCTGGATATACACAGAAGATGGAAGCTCAGAAAAGAGACACTTCTGGCGATAATGAGGACTTCATTGTAGCCAACTGCATTGCCACTGCAGGTGGGAGGACTGGGGCATAGGATTTTAAGAAGCAGCACTTTAGGGGCGCCTGGGTGGCTTAGTCGGTTAAGCGTCAGACTTTTGCTTAGGTCATGATCTCGCGGTTTGTGGGTTCGAGCCCCGCATCAGGCTCTGTGCTGACTGCCAGCTCAGAGGCTGGAGCCTGTTTCAGTCTGTGACTCCCTCTCTCTCTGACCCTCCCCTGCTCACGCTGTCTCTCTCTCTCCTAGAAATAAATAAAACATTAAAAAAAAAATTAAAAAAAAAAAAAGAAGCAGCACTTTAGTGTCAGAAACAACCCAAAGAAATCTCTCAAAGAAAGGTGTTTCTGTCATTGTCAACACTCACAATTGTTCAGCCTTAATACCTCTGGTCCTGTCTGAATCCAGAGCACGGATCCCAAAATGAAAGCCCAAAGGATGTCTCCAGGCATCAATCCAAAAAATTTTCATTTTTGGTTTATATGGCAGTGCTTCTAGGGAGAGAGAGAAATATAACAGAAATGAAAGAGGAGCGAAATTGGAAGAGAATAAAAGAGGTAGACATGAGGGAGAAGACTATATAGATAGATGATGGATGGATGGATGGATGGATGGGTGGATGGATGGACAGGTAGTTAGCTGGATGAATGGATGGATTGATAGATGGATGGATAGATAGATAGATAGATAGATAGATAGATAGATAGATAGATAGATAGATAGATAGATAGAATGGAAGAAAGAACAAGAAAGAAAGAAGGAAGGGAAGGGAAAGCAAGGGAAGGGAAGGAAGGGGTGAGTGAACATGGGTGACCCTATGTCACAGAGAGAGCAGGAGCAACAAAGAAGGAAATTAAAGCCAATGAGCAATGGCAGGAGAAATAGAGAAGGAGAGAGGCAGAAAAGGGAGCCAAGGAGAAAGAATAGGAAAAGGGGTCACTGGAAGAGAAAATCCAGCACAGAGACTGGAGCCTGTGACCCAAGTTGTAAAATGACAAGGATTGAGTGAGCAGTTTTTAATACAGATAATATTGTCCATGTAGTCTATAAATATAAAATTAAATGCTGACCTCTCTGGTCTATGTCAGAAGTCCAAGCCAGTGTCAGCACATATTGTTTTTATTTGTTTCAAGAGAAAATAGATCAACAACATTAACCTCCCAATGAACAGAGAATTGAATGAATTAAAAAGCAGAGCCATAAATCGCACTGGTTTTATTGGCACCGTGATAAACATGCCCCAGGCTTCTCTGGGAGTGGGGTCTGGGATAGTCTCAATACCCCGCAGCCTCTTCGCCACCAAGAAAGGAAAAGAGATATTAAGACTGGGGCCCTGTTCTCTCACCTCCACCGCCACTATCCATCACCATATGACAAAGGCTCCAGCACACACGTTTCGAGAAATATTGGAAAGGAGGAGAACCTGGGAACAGGGCAATTTGGAGAGGCCCTCGGGGATCAAGGGCTCCCAGTGGCCCACTGACCAGCTGCATTTGACAGAAGAGCTGTCAGGGGAGAGGGGAGCCGCGGCTGGGACTGCCAGAGCACACCTGGAGCGCGGGGTCCCCTCATGGGGGGCTCGGGCAGCCCCCCACCCACTGCCCGGGCTCCAGCTCTCTGCGGCCCAGATGCTTATTCACGGGAAGAGCTGCTTGCCAACTAGGGAGATGCATTTTATTTCCAGCTCAGGAATTCACACCATAACCGGGCAGTTGCTAAAAAAAGCACCCTTCCTTTTACAGAGCCAGTTTTCATGTGAACCTCCAGCACCGGCTTCGTGATGAATCCGAACAATTCTTAATTGTAGAGATGAGCTGAGCTCCAGCGCTAGCAGGTAGGAGATGTGCTCACGGGAGCCACGCTCTCAGCCTTGCTGGGTTGGCCCCAGGAAATCGAGCACAGAATTCCCAGAGGCTCGGAGCTTCCCTGCCGTCCGTTACCCACTTTCTTTATTAACTTTCTCTCATGGGGCTGTAGTTCTGGAGGTGGAGAGGCAGGCAGAGTGGAGATGAAATAAATTCCCCCAAATCCCTGCCAGACTTTTTGATGATCCCTTAGCTGCCACCACCAGTTGAAATGAGGAGGACCCCTTGATTTGGGGAGAAGGATCTTCCATGGGAGAGGGACATAAAAGGCAAGATAAATCAGACTGAAAAACACTTTCATTTATAAACAAAAGAAATGTTATATATTTATAAACCAGTGGTAAACAAATTGACTGGGTCTTTAAACTCAAAAATAATTACCCTTTGGAGCAAACTTACAAAGCAATAAGGATTCTTCAGCTCTTAAAATATTTTCAGATAAGTGGTTATTTCACACAGCTATTATGTGCTGTATAATTTCTGCTGATTTAGTCACAGATCCTTTAAGTCTGTCACTGATTGTGACAAAACTCGGTCAGATCGACCTCGGAGTTTGTGCGGGGCTCACGGACAGAATTTTTTAAACCAGTTAGGATTGCATTAACTTAACGAGATCAGAGAAGAGTTCTCTTTGACTGTGTGAAGGTACATGGGTGTGTGCTTGGCCCGTTGTCCTCAGCCTCTCAAATTAGGATTTTGTCCTTTATAGCGAATTCAATAATGATAGTGGCCAGCACACACAGTGCCCACGGGGGCTTCACTTCTATAGATTAATTTCATTTCCACAACACCCCTGGAGGGCAAAGTACTAGTGTTTTGTTCCAGAAACTGATGCACAGAGAGGATAGACAATGACCCATGGCCACCTGGTAAATGGCAGAGTTAGGGGTCCAGCCTAGGAAGTCTAGCTACAGGGTCTCTGTTTTTGGTTACTGTGTCATCCTCTTCTTCCTTTCCAAGTCACTGCCTGGAGGTGCCCCGAGAGTCACATGGTGTTATCTTAAAGGCATATTTGATCTCGAAGAGGTAACCACTATATTCACTGTAGCATTATTCACAATATTCAAGATATGGAAGCAAACTACGTGTCTGTCAACAGATGGATAGATTACAAAAGATGATGTGTGTGTGTGTTTGTGTGTGTGTGTATTATATATATATAAAATCTGGAGGATATTTTGCTAAGTGAAATAAGCCAGACAGATAAAGACAAATACAAATACTGTGTGGTGTCATTGATAGGTGAAAACTTAAAGCAAAACAAAACAAAAAACAATTGAACTCATAGAAACAGTAAAATGGTGGCTGGCAGGGCCCGAGGGTTAGGGATGTGGGAAGATGTTGGTCAAGGATACAAACATTCTGTTGTAAGATGAATGAGATTTGGGGATGTAACATACAGCATGGTGACTATAATTAGTAACACTGTGTGATACACTTGAAATTTGCTAAGAGTAGATCCTAAGTGTTATACACACACACACACACACACACACACATACACACACACACACAGGTAACTGTGGGAGGTGGTAGACATGTTAATTAACTTGATTGTGCTAATCATTTCACAATGTATACGTATACCAAATTGTCTCATTGTACAGTTTAAACATATATAATTTTACTTGTCAATTATACCACAATAAAATTGGGAGAAAAAAGGCCACATTTGTCCTTCATAGTTCACACACAGCATGGATTTCTTAGGGCTGTGTGAACAAGGTGACAGTGTGGTTTGTGGGAGCCACCGGAGCTCCACTGACACCGGACACCCAGGACCCCGGTCCCCTAAAACCCACCCCCCTCCCAGTGTCTCTGAGTGTCTCCTGGTGACCTGTCATGGCAGCTAACATCCATGTCATATGGTGAAGGCCAGCCTTGTGCAGCCCCCATCCACACCTCCACAGTGCCCTTGGGTCAGAGCAGAGCAAGGCTCTCGGGACACTGGGAGAAGGTGTTGCTTCCCAGATCAGAGGCACTTTTGCTGGATGGGGTCCCTGTAGGGAGGAGGAGATGCCATTGGCTCCCTTGCTGTCCTCAGTGTTCCTCAGGAGGAAGCCCCTTGGGCTCATTCCTGTAGCCTCACCGCCTCAGGGCATGGGGTGGAGAAAAGGAGCACCTCTCCTGTCCTGAGGATCCTCTCCTCGGAGTCTCCAATATCCACCTTCAAAGCAGACAAAAGGACCTTTGCATAAGCGGAGTCAAGCACATTCCTATAAATCTGTCCCTCCATTTGTCAGTCTTGCTCAAGCGTGGGCAATACCCACTGTCGAAACTTAAAGCAGGTGCATACACGTAAATATTATTTTTATTTTAACATCACCGCAGACAAAAACAATTGCTAATCCCAATGATCTGTTTTCTCTACTTCCACTGTCCAGTTGACTGGGGTATGTTGGACAGCCTGGCTCTGATCACCTGGGCAGAACCTATGAATGACCTGTCACGACGGGAGGTTTTTAAGGCTCGCCGCCAACTCCTATGCCCCACCCATCTGTTGCTGTGAGACCTGGGGAAAGGTGCTCAGCTTCTGTGAACCTGTTTCCTCAATCACACAGGGCTTGTAAATGACAGAGAAGACGCTCAAAAAAAGTAATGAAAATGGAGACAACATCAGGGGCCACAATTCAGGTAATCCTGCAGCCCTTTGTAAAGGGTCAGGATGAAAGATCAATGGCTAGCAGCTCCCACCGCCCCATGCTCCCTCAGGTGGTAGGTGGTCTACCTTTTGAGGAACATCTCTGAGAGGCGGCTGTGACCCAGATGCTATGAAACGTGGTGACTCTGGGGGCTTCTCCTCTTGACAAGAATTTGGTTCTCATTCTACCAGGTCCAGTAAGCACACAACCTTCCACAGACATGACTGGCTAGTGGCAAATTTCTCCAGTGTGCCACATCCTTGCCAGGCCTGAGCATAGGTGCACAATCAGGGCCTCGAAGCTTCATCCTGGCCTCACCTGATGCTCCCCCTTCTCCTCACCTTGAAGGATGCCTTTCAGTGAGGGCTTGGAAAAATCCAGAATGAAGAAAGAGCATGATGATCTGGTCATTAAAAATGAGGATGCACACCAAGTTGAACCCCAAGCAATATTCATTCCACCCCAGCTAATAGATGTAGAAATAATTTCTGTTAATTTCTCTGCCTTGCAGAAAGAGACATCTCTAATTCAGGTAAGGTATAGCCAAGTTAAATACCAATGGGTAAACCTAAGCCTTCAAGATCTGGGTTTGTTTGTCAGGAAAAATATTAATTTTCTTTGGGTGTGTGTGGGGGGGTAAATGTTGAGAAGAATTTCAGGAAAGGGCTGTACCAGCACAAATCTACTCAAGTTCCCAGGTGATGAGTGCCCCTGCATCTGTTTGTATAGAAGCCTGTCTATTTAGGAGGTAGAGGTCTCATCTATGTCGATTTGGATGGATTGGCAAGTTGAGAACAATGAGATTAATTAATTCAGGTGGTGTAGACACCCCAACTGGGTAATTCAAGATGAAAAGATGGAGTTCAGCACGTGTGAGAAATAAAAGTATTAATCTCCTTTATCACTTTGTTTTATATAGAACTTTTATTAACATGTGCTGGGAAAGGAGGGGCAGAGGATAAAACATCCACATGTCAGCCCTTTTCTAAGGGAGACTGGCAAGGGGCTGGCCCATAGATCTTGAGAGAACGATGTTGAGTTATGACCCACCATTAGGAGGGAGTGTTCATTTCTCATTTGTCTGGGATCGAAAAGCTCCTTCCATAATATTGAGAGCTAATAGCTTCACAAAGAGTAGAGTTTTGGTTCCTAAATTACCAGGGCTAGCTGCGTACCACGCTGAAACTCAGATAGCTTTCTATTTCTCGCCCCCCACCTGAGCACAGCGCTGCCAAACCCGCAGCAGACATCTCAGGGAGCAAAGGAGAAGCAGCTCTCACCCGAGCAGCTGAGAAACACCATCCAGCCCTTGCATGGATCTAGTTTGCTGATTTTTCAAGTTTTATCCAGAAGCTTGATCTCATGTGAACCGGAGCTGCTATTCGCATCCTCATTCTGAAAATGTTTCTAACTACTTTCCAAACTAACAAAAGATTTCCTGCCCAACCCCACAAAAAGGGGCTCATTTTGAAACTGGTAACTTCCCTCCTGCTCTGGGGGGGCTGAGGCAGGTGTCTTTTTTGCCACCCAGTGGGTATCTGTTTTTTTCTCAGCCTTGAGGGCATCTAACACTCCCACCAGTGGGGACAAAGTTCCTAAAGACAGATAGGAGGTGAGTGGTTCAGGTGTTGATCAATTCCAACTCATGTTAAAAACTTTCACCCCCCAGGGCACCTGGGTGGCTCAGTTGGTTAAGTCTCTGACTTTGGCTCAGGTCATTGTCTCACGGTTCATGGGTTCGAGCCCCGCGTCAGGCTCTGTGCTGACAGCTCAGAGCCTGGAGTCTGCTTCACATTCTGTGTCTCCCTGTCTCTGTCCCTCCCCCACTCATACTCTGTCTTTCTCTCTCTCTCAAAAACATACAAACGTTAAAAAAAAAAAAACTTTCACCTCCCTAGAGCATGAGGGCCACAGCCAACATCTGATATTCACATGTGGAAATAAAACTGGAATATAAAAATTCTGCATCCATGACAACAGGGGCTATGACCTCATTTGATGCCCCACACCAAGCAGAGGGCTGGTCCCAACGAACCAGAAGGAACGTGCACTGGAGATGCTGCAGCAACAGCTTGTTGAACGATCCACCAGGCAGGAGGCTCTGTCTCCAGGAACCACGCCCCCTGACAGTCTTCACCATTTGGGGTTGGCAACACAAGAGGAAACCTTGGCCATACAGGTCATTACCATTTGCTAAGTGAGTCCAAGCATGGCACCATGGGCTCTATACACATCTACACACATCTATATGCATCTACATGTATCTTCCCACATGGACCCCCTGGTTGTGCAGGTGACAGGGGACACCTGAGAACACTGAAAACCAGAGCTCCATGCTAGGAAAGAGCGCTTTGCAACCTCAGGGCACCTACCTATTTCATGCTATGATTCCTCCGTGCAGTATCCCTGAGAAACTGGTGAGGAAGGATCAACCCATTTCTTTTCTTTTCTTTTCTTTTTTAATGTTTTATTTTTATTTCTAGGAGAGAGAGAGACAGCGCGAGCAGGGGAGGGTCAGAGAGAGAGGGAGTCACAGAATCCGAAACAGGCTCCAGGCTCTGAGCTGGCAGTCAGCACAGAGCCCGACGCGGGGCTCGAACCCACGAACCGCGAGATCATGACCTAAGCGAAAGTCGGACGCTTAACCGACTAAGCCACCCAGGCGCCCCAGGATCAACCCATTTCTGATGACAAAGTGGAGGTCCAGAGATTATGTCACCCACTTAAGCCCTCACCAAGACACTCATAGTGTTTTAGACTTAGCATGTAGCCAAAAAGTGAAGAAATGGCAAGATGTGGTTGATAAATTATGGCATATTTTAAATATTTACTTTTTACAAATTAACATCTTGAACAAAAAAAAATCAATGTAATATTACTGTGATAATTACAGGGTTTATTATACCATTAATTCAGAACACATTATAGATAGTGTGGGCCGGGGATGGGCCACTCATTTAAAATCTGTGAGAGGATCCCAGCCTCCAGGCGTAACTGTGGTCCAGCTGAAGGTTGAGCCAGAGGCTTCTGCATGAGGCTCTAATTCAAAATAGCACTGGGTCTGCCTCCCCTGACTCCCAGGCATGTGAGGTTTTGGCCATCCCAGAGCCATTAAGTGATCAAATGTCCAAATGGACCATTACATGCCTGAGCAGTATCCAGGGAAAGGGACATCCCTCCACCCACAGACCTTCCACCCTGTTCAGCAAGGTCATCCTACAGAGTGAAATGGTCACTGCTTGCTCCCAAGATGCAAGGATTCATTGTGGGAATGCAGCTAACAGTGTGTAAGGCACATTGGGGGTCTCCAGACCAAAGGCATCTAGGAACGCAAGTCAATCACGAGGTTCCATTTCTCGATGTGCTGGAGTGCTCTTGGAGGAAAGATTTGTTCCAACTGTCATTGCTCTTCATGCTCTGGAAGGTGACCCACGGGACATCTGCGCTCAGAACGTTCACAGTGGTCTTGGCAGGAGACACTCAAGGAGCCTCAGAGAGCATGAGCACGAAGCAGCTCAGGACTCCTGCCTGGGCAGTTTGCAGAGGACCGACTTACTGGGGATGGGGACCCAGGGCCAGGCAACATGTGTCATATGGCCTGTCTGCACTCATCTTTATCATTTTTTGGTCACATAGCACATGCATGGTCCTCTGGGAAACATCCCTACCTTTTTCTTGGGTCTGTGGTTTGGATGGGTTGCCTCCACTCTGGGCTTGAGGGGAGCCATTGAGACCATTAGGGTGCACCCCCAAGTCACAGGTGCAGGGAGTGCTTCCTTATCCCAGAGCTTTCCTTTAGAGCCCTATTCTCAGTCTACAGTCCCCCAGGAGTAAGACTGTTAATTTATACTGAGGTGTGAATGACTGAAGACTGAAGACCGAGTTACACACTTCAGAGAGCATTTGATAGTTACGGAGTATTGGAGAGTCATGCACTTTGTTGTCAGATCCTGTTCCAGCCTCCTCTCTTAGTGACTGTGTGAGCTTGGGCAGAATAAGTCATTGAACCTCTTTTGGGCAGAGTCTATCCCTCCACAAAATGAGGTTAGTAACATCTACCTCTGCTGCCCTACCACGATTTAGATGAGATAAACATCTCAGCATAGAACACCCAGGAAAAGGCCAGTGCATCAGTGGGGTTAGGGTGGGGGTGGGGGGAGAAATACACGTGAACGCTTGGTGTCTGCAGCAATGCCTACAGACCATGCACCTGCCAGGGTCACGCAGGATGCTCACCAGGGTCAAGGCCCAGTGCTCCTTCCCTTCATGATGGTTAGATGCATCTCTCACCTCTGAAAGTCTCTTGAACTAGTGTGTGAGCCGGCACGTGGAGACTGTGGGAGGTCCTGAAGGCAACATGGCAGTGGGGTAACCAGTGTAGTGGACAGAAGATGCAGCAGGTGCCTGGAGCCCTGCCGGCCACCCACCTCTCTGCCTCCAGTTCCAGGATGACCTTTGTCATCACATTCCTTCCTTGGACCTGCCTTCCCCTCACACGGCCATGATGAGGACCCTGGGGCTGTGTCAGCACCTGAATACTTCTTGCCGCAGTCAGGTTGGCATGGTTGCAGACTTTGACCGCCACATGTGCAAGCCTGCCACAGCCATACTTCACCCCCACGGGTAGTTCTGAGTGATGCATTCATGAGCACTCAGCATTAATCCAGGAGTCTGCTGAAAGTGGAAGTTAGGGAGAGAGGTGATTCACTCTCAGGTACCCTTGGGAGGAAAGGGGGGAAATTCTCCAGAGCAACTGGAAATCACTTCTGTCTGACTGGTAGTCAGGTCATGGGTCTGAAGCAGAATTGGGGGAGAAAGAGGAGACCACTTTTGCCTGCGCTTAACCTTTCCTTTGGGTTTCACAGAGGGACATTTATTCTACATTATGAGGCCCCCATATAAACATGCATGTATATGCTTCTGTGCGTGAACGTAAAGACATGCATGCATTTTCATACAAACACATACCAACTTATCTGTGTAGGTGTGCACATATACACATTTTCTTTCAGGCTGCTGGGAGTCCTGCTATGGAAATAAAATAACCCTGAGTGTCCTCCTTCACGCCTACCCAGACCCTGGGTATCTCACATCAAGCCTATCTTTTACTTCCAACACCAGACAACAGCTTCAGGCTTTTCTGAAATAGTGGGTATGTATCAGTTCTTGCTGCATAAAAAACCACCCCCAAATATCATGGCTTCAACAAGAAGTTAGTTTGCCATTCTGTGTGTGATCAGTGCATGCTGGGCTCAGCTGGACAGTTCTTCTGGATTTGGTGAGACTTGCACACATATCTGCAGGTCGTCAGGAGGCGGGCTACCCTCAGATAATCCCCATCGGGTGGCACATCTTACTCTACCTGGTGTCTAGTCCCCCGCCTGGTTGGCATAGGCTTGTTCATACAGGGTTCACAGGCTTCTAAGAGGAACAGAGCAGAGGGCTTCAGGGCCTCTTGAGGCCTGGTTTCAAAAATGCACATTGTTACTTTTGCTTTCACCGTATTCTGTGGCCAGAGCAAGTCACGTGTCTAGCTCGGAGTCATGAGGCTCAGGAAGAGACTCCACCTCTTAATGGAAAGGATGATGACAGCTTTGTGTTGCAGAGACACAGTGGAGGCAATATTTATGGCCACTGTTTTCAAACAACTCATCAAGGGGTATGGGGCCAAGCGCCCCAGAAAGGACTGGGTCTGGAGTGCTATGGAGAGTCCCAACTGAGCAGGGCAGGTCTGGCATTCCCATGGCGCTACCCCGTGCCCTCCACCCCTGTGTTGCTACAGCAACCCTGCTGTTTCCCCAAAACACGAGAAAACCATTTTGCTCTGTTGCGTTTCTCGCTGACAGTTGAGAATACTTTTTTACCCATTTATGGGTGCAAATTAATGAGATGACAAGAGGCTGAAACCAATGACAACTGCTAATCTGTAAGCAAAAACAAGGGATGAGGAGCCGAGAGCAGTACAGCTGTTTTATTTTAATTGAGGAATGATTTTATGTTAGAAACACTCAATATTCACAGCAAATTAAAAATAATGAAGTGAATTGATACCAATGATACTTTTTTTTTTGCTTACTATCCCTTTGTAAATCTATTTCTTCACACAAATTGACAGGCTTAATTGATACATATGCTATTATTCCTCATTAGTAGGCTGAATAAAATAATTCTTGATTAAATTTATTGCAATTTACCAATCCAGCATAATGTTTGCAAGCTATAAAAGTCAATCAACAGGAAACCAGGGGGAAGCCAATGACATTATTACATTTTATATAACACAAAAGTGGTCTCCCCACACTGGTAAAGGGAAGGCCACAAGAAGACCCCCAAAGACACTGTGAAGAGGGGGCTCCAACCCCACACTAGTTTTCATAGGCATTGACGAGAGCACAAAGAGTCCCTCTCCCAGTGCAACTGGCTTGGGCTCAAGCCATCCCTGCTCTCCTGGCCCACGCCCATCCTCAGGCAGGCCTCCAGCTGCTAGTGGTGATGAGCCACAATGATCCTCGGGGCCTTGGGGCTGTCAACAAAACCCATCACTCACACCCATCTCGTCCCCAGCAAGATGCCAGAAGGGAGACTGGCTAGAGAGAAGATGGCCGCCAAGAGTTTGTCTGCCTCAAGCGGCCCATCCCAGGACACATAAGACAGAGGAGGTCCTACATCCAACTAAGATCTGCACAGAGTGTCCGCCTCCCCAGGGTCTCAGATGTCACACACTGGCGGCATCAATGCTCTATGTGGTTCCCTGTGTCAGTGGGCATTCAGTTTTTGACATGGCAAACCTGTAGTGACCTCCTGGACACTGAGGGTTGTCCACAGTACCTCCCCATCAGCCCATCTCTTCTCCATCCCGTGCCTGGTACCACATCTTGTGCTAAACTCTAGTCCTCCCCCACCCTTACTTTCCAGTCCTCCATAACCCCCTTCACTCTTTGTAAACACACCCCTACTGTGTCCCATTCCCCAGGGTCCTGCTCTTCAAGCTATGAACTGTGGATATCCACCCTTTCCCAAGGTTATGGTCACGGAAAAGTGTCTCCTGGACCCTCCCCCACGTAGATCAGGGCTCTGACAGCAGTAGAGACAAGGATGGTTCTTTTGACCAAATGACCCTTCATGGAACTTTTCCAACCAGACCCATAGCATCAAAAAGAGCTCCTGGAACATAGCAGGTGCCCAGTAAATGTTTGTGGACTTTGGTCCTATGACTACTTCCCTGATCATCCCTGTCACTTCCTTATTGCTTCCAGTAGCAATAAGGTGTCCTCTGGAAGGTTATAGAGCAGATTCAAAGGTACCTCGAGGTCCCGTCTCTTCTGGCCCTGAGATTCTGGAGGTCTGCTAGGTGTGGGAGGAGCAGAAACATCTTAATGGGGGAACCATGTGAGGCGGAACAGGCAAGAAGATGTCTCTGGGAACAGAGGAGCTCCCAGATCCAAGACACCACGTGTACAACCAAATGCAAATAAGACGTGGTGAGGCAAGCTCTCAGGGCAAGGAGGACCAGTCTGCTGGGGATCCCCTAGGAGGAGGCCAGAAGCATGTCAACTTCTCTGCAAAGGCCTCCGATGCTCCTGGGGGTCTGGGGGCTCTGCACACCTGTGCCTAGGAGCTCCAGTCTAAATCTCTATGCTCCAATACTGAGAATCTGACCTCTGACAGACCCTCCCCCCTGAACGAATACAAAGCAGGTCACCAATTCCCAGCCCCAAGCGTCTTCCCCTCCACCACCTCCTCCTGCTGCTGCTCCCAGTCTTTCACCCATATGTACTTAAACTGCAGACCGGCGAGTCACCTCCACCTTCCTCCTGTATGTTCCTACTGCCCCTGCCCCATATCCAACCCGGCCTTAGTGTTCCCTGGGTTATTCTTCTCTCTTGTCGTCATGCCTTTGACTTAGTTCAGGCCACCATCACACCCCTGCATGCAGGAGACTCTGTCTATCTTACCCACCATTGGGGTCTCACCACCCAACAAAATGCCTGACACACCATAATAGAAATAACAACAGTGACAATGGTATGGTCCTTTATATTGGATGCTTACATGCTGGCTCTCATGCAAATGTTTTATGTGCATAATCTCACATAATAATTCTCTGGGGTGATGTCATTATTGTCTTTATTTACATGCGAGGAGAATGAGGCTCAGCGAAACTGTGCCCAAGGTCCCACGGCTGGTAAGTTCCAGAGCCAGGACTGGGAGTAGGTCCTCTCCACCTGCTCCCAGAGCCTGAGTTCTTCATCCATAGGCTGTGATGCCTCTAAGGGAGCTCAATGGGTCTTTGTTCATTAAGCAACTCTGCTCAGTCTCCTGGCCCCCCAGTAGTGCTCCATCCGCATCACTGCCCATGCTGCAGCCCCAACAGCTACAGCTGGAAGTCGTCAGCGGTCTCCAACTTCCGAACCTGGTTCGGAAGATCTAGCCCCTTCCTCCTACTCTGTGATCACTTCTTCACTCTTCCATCAGCCGTGCTGATTTACTCGGGTGTTCCCAGCCAGCCCCCATGCCCAGGATGCCTCCCACCAGCTACACCAGACCTGGAGCTCTCAGCCTGGACACTGCTTCCTCCTGCCCCACCCTGCTAGCCTGGTCGGGAAGCCTGTCTTCTGTGTCCCTCCCACCCTTTGCCCTGCACATGTCCCAGAGGACGGTAATGGCCAGGTACTTTTGCCCCTGCTCTGTCACTCTGCCAGATCCTTGATATGCCACGGGCGTGACGTGTGTTCACGCTCGGCTCCCCATTGGCCGGCACAGCAGCTAGCCTCATCGGTGTCAGTGCCTGACTTCAATGTCTCTTTGTCTAATGAGGTGATTCAATGGCTGTTAGGGACCAGAGACAAACAACATACAACTTAAGTGAGCTGCAGGGATCAATGATCAGAAAAACTCATGAAACCTGATGAGGCAGTGTGACTGACAGTCTAGGTGAGTGGTCTCAAGGCTTGGTGGCATCAGAGTCACCTGCTGGGCTTATTAAAACAGATTGCTGGGTCCCATGCCCAGAGTTTCTGATTCAGCACACCTGGGAAGATGTGGGTGCACTGAAACATTCTAAATACATATCCAGGTGATGTTGATGTTGCTGGGCCAGAAACTGCACCATGAGCGTTGGTCTTCTAGAAGATTCTGAACGGGTCCATCAGAGAACCCAGTGGTGCCCAGTAAAATTAGGATGAATGCAAAAAAGAGAAACGAAATGCAGGCTTTTATTATATAGTTTACGATGCACCAAACTCTAATGTTGTCTGAACAGAAACTATTCCGGGGGCAGCCACACTCAGCCCAGTGTCAACATTGATGTGAATTCCATCCAGCCCCTTGCTGTGGAAATCCTGGCTTCCCATGAAGCATCCTGGTACAGAACAACGACATTCGGCACCAGGCTCTGGGCACCAGGCATGCCGGCCCAGAGCCCGGATGTCACCTAGATGTCCTGTGCAATTTGCTGGCCAAGCAAACGGGGCCTGACGAGAGCAGCTCCAGGCAAACCAATGGCATCCTGCAGGCATCACTAACGGGGAGGAAACAAACAGATTAATCTCTGAAATTTGATACCCGTTCCAGACACAAGTAGCAACAAACTTAGCGACAGAGCTGTCAAAATATGTTCCACAGCCTCATTGGCAAGAGATCTGGACACATGAAGGAAATTCAGCAAAACCAGATCAGTTGCCAAACTGAAAGGTTCGACAGCGTGTTCGGGAATACATTTAGATCAAAACAGGAACACGTCCAAAGGAGCGAGTGTCTCCATAAATTATTATGGAGTGATTAGAAATAATTAGTCAGTGATTTCAAAATATTACATATATTTTTCAGTGGTATTGAGGGGATGTGTTATATAACGTGGGATTTTGTTTTTACATTGGGCTTTTCTATTTTTTTTTCTCACCGCTCTCCAGCAGTTTTTTTTTTTTTTTTTAAATGGGGGCCACAGATGTGAGACTCCATCATGCAAATCACTGCAGCTTCAAAGGATATGTTTTCAGGCAACAGAAAGGTTCTAAAGGAAGGAAAATGGCAGAGATTCTCCTTCCTTCCTGGGCCTTGCTGGTGGGCACTGGTCTGTAGTCGTTGTTCCTGTTAGGGGCTGGTATCGGCAAGGTTACAGAATTCACCTTTCCGAAGGCCGTTGGACCGGCCCCAGAATCTATGGAGTCCCATAGAAGTTCCCCCCTGCCTCGGCTCACATGGCCCTCAGAGAGCTCCAGAACCAAATGGCTTCTGTGGCCCTTTCTGCAGAAACCCTGTTCCAGGGAGAGCTCCCAGAGTAGATCTTCCAGGGTGGCCCTGCCATGCGTGAGAACTCCTCTCCAGGCGACAGAGGGAGACCTCATGAGCTGGCCCGGAATCTCCTGCCGGAACTGAAACAGCCACCCCAACCCGTGGTGCCTCGAGAGTTGGTGATACCCCTTAAAGCCTCAGGATTCTGGAAGACAGAGCTGGGAAGACCTTCTCTCCTCACATGCAACGAGAGCCCAGTGTTATGCCTGAATCACGAGTCCCCAGAGACCTCCAAGGAGCCGCCACCGATGCAAGAACAAAAGGGTCTTTATTACAGGCTCGAGAAGGGGCTCACCTGTCTACCAGCACAGCAGCAGCAAAGTGAAGCCTCGAACAATGGCAAGGAGGTTTTTATGGGGGAAGGGTGGGGGGTGTTACCGTGCATACGTTGTACGTTTTGCATCATTACATAAGCACCAATCATAATTGTACAATGCCCATAGTAACAGCATAGTAACAGTTTTGACCATTCAGTATCTGTGAGGTGTCAGTTACATTTGGCGGGACCCAATCCTGACCTCTGAGAGTCTTTTAAAATGACCAATTATGAGGTGGGCTCAGAGAATCTACCTGGGGCTTCTGCAAGTGGTGATTGATTGGCAAGTTTGTACAAAGTAACTACCTGCAGTTCTCAGCCCTGACTCGTCTCCAAGACTATAGGAACATTACCCATGTCTTTTGATTGGCAGATCGGAGGGCGGTCCAAGGGTGGCTTCAGCTGAGGCTTTTCCTGGAACGGGGACTACGTGCAGCCTGAGGTTGTTTCTAATGGAGGACTTCATTTCAGGCTCCTCACCCAGCTCTGCCGTCCTCACAGAGCAGGGAGAAAATTCTGGTCACCCAAGTGTATGGAACCCCACAAGATCGCATGGAACTAACACGTGGGCCCTGCAAACCAGCGCTGCCGACCTCTCTGGCCCTCGTCTGGTTCATCTTTCTTTTTAAGACTTAACATCCGGCTAAGGAGTATTAACTTTTAAGCTGCCGTAAAACCAAGTAATTTTATTTATCAATTTGTTTTAATTACGGAGCACGGCTAAGCATATGGATGAGTTAGCCTAAAAAGCCAGAACGCACACCTGCTGTGACGAGTACTTTCCAAAATGAGACGCGAACAAAATATTTGAATTCCGTTTCCCTGTTCTGAAGACCCATTTGGAAAAAAAAAAAAAAAAGGAAAAAGAATAGAAGAAAAAGAAAAGGAAGAAGAAGGAAGAAAAGACAAGACTTTCAACACAGAAGCAGGCCTTTACAGTTACGGCCTTTTACAAGATGATCCTGAGCTATGTTCCCTGTCTCTGAGGAAGGCACCAGCATATAAAATGGTAGTGAATTTGCATTACTTCCAATCCATCATTCTCTGGGTGTTCAGGAAAAACCAGGGGACCCGCTGCAACAAAGCTCAGCCTTCGTGTTGACAGATTCTTATTTAAGTGACTATGAATACAACAATTCCACAAATAATTTGTCAAGTGTGTGGCTGAACTGGCTCTGAACCCTGATAAATACCGACTCTCCTCTCGCTACAAAAGCAGCGTGTTTCGTACGCGGACACTGCAGAGCGGGCTCGAGGATTTAACAATCAATGCCGCTATATTTCTCTCTTCTCTGTGGTTTAGGAAAACTAAACAAAACAAACCAACAAAAAACCCAACAACTTTGAGGGTGTTTTGTTGTTGTTGTTGTTGTTTTCCCCGCTTCAGGATTGAATGCCGGGGATGGACATGCCTTTCAATTCTACACCAAGCATGGTAGACTGAGCGATAACTGGGTGGGGAGGGGTCTCCTTGAAGACCATGTGGATGGCCTCGCCCACAGAAACTCTGGCTTCCTTCTTGGACGTGCTAGTCAAGTCACCTATAGCGCCCGGTTCCTCAGGCTGCTGGCCAGAATGGTGCACCACACAGCTGGGAGCCTGGACCCCGGAACCCCCCATGACCATGACCAGGGCATCCAGCAGGGCACGGGTGCACCGGCACACTTGTGGTTCAAGATGCGTCTGGAAGGAGGGGTGACAAGTCTCCTTGAACAAAACATAAATCTAATCATCTTTGAAGACTGCAATATACACCTAAATGTCTCCTGCAGATGTAATTTAGTATGCATTATTAATTTATTTTTCATAAAGCTCCCCAGCTCCTGAGAGGGTGAGTGAGAGCACAGAGCTGCCCGGATGATAAGGCTCGTTTGTCAGCAGAAGGCGGGTACATGCACTCACACAATTTCCCCGTCGTAAGACCCCATCCGGGAGAACGCACGGACTCTTCTTAGGGAAAGAAGCCTCCTGCAAACTAGATTATCCCAGACGTTTTAATAAAGGGCCAACCTCTAATGGGATGTGAACACTCCTGCACCATTTGCAAAGCGAAGCATCAACTTCCAGATGCTGGACAGCCAGGTATCTGAAGAGACGTCTATGTGTCACTTACACTGAAACTTTTGGCCATGGGACCCTAATGCCTATAGAAATAATTAAGAAATAATTAACTTGTTCTAATGTAAAATGCTAATTATTTATTGTTTATAAAGCAATTTTAAATAATGCAAAAGCTCATGCAGTTGGGCTATCATGATTTTCCAGTCATTAACTTAACCAGAATTTGCATTTTGGGACTCTAGCCAGTGACTTACATGCAGCCCTTAAGTCATTTTTCAACCACCCTGTCCTATCTTAATCTATTCATCATTAATCACATTTGGTCACTTTACATAGAGAACACTATTCAGATGAAAGATAAAAGAAATACATTAATAAAACTAAAGCAAGTTGGAATACTTCAAAACATAAGGTAGGGGATGAATATGGTTATCAAAGCAATTTATACCTTGTGCACTTAGTGTTTAAGTGGCACTGGTGGAGCTGTTGCTTATTATTTAAAAGGGGTTGTAAGGAGGAGCTGGGCTTTTATCACATCAGATGCCCTTTCTCACTGTTCTGAAATGAGAGCATGCATCTCCGCTGGTCCCAGGAGCAGCTCTGCCTTCTGACAGTTGAGGGCAGGTTGACAGAGGCTGCTGACACCCCTCCAGGCTGCTGCCTGAGACCCCGGGCAGCCCCAAGAACACTCAGAGAGCCACTCTAGAGGCCTGGCTCATCCTCACCCAGTGCCGGTCACTCTGGTTTCCTTGGGGGTCACAGGGAGGTCACACCTGGCCCCACTCGGTGGCACCAGTACCCCCTTGCCCTATAACGTCCAGGCTTTGTCCTTAAGGACAGGGGTCCAGCCCTCTCTGGACTCCTGAACATTATGTGCCGTGTCCCCACTCTGGAGCACAGGCAGAGCAAAATCATGAGCTTGCTTCCTGTACCAACAGAGACAAAGAGAAGAGTCTGGGAAAGAAGAGCAGAAGAGAGAAAGGGGAGATAGAGAGGGAAACTCCATCTGCCCCCTCCATTTCTCCCCGATTGGAAGGCTCACACCCATCAGGAGCATGCAACCTGCTCAGCGTGCCAGCTGCGCTCGGGGCCTCGTCTCCAAGCCTACAGACTTCTCGTGTGCCTGGGTTTCTTGATGAGGGTCACCTTGGGGCATGGACCAGGACTGAGGCTTCAGGGTCCCATTAGAGATGGTCAGGTACGAGATGTGTTCTTCAAGGAGTCCCACTTATTGGATGGCGGTGGGGCAGAGGGACTGGGACTGTGGCTGGGCTGTGGGCTCTTTGGTGAACCTGGGGTCAAAGTGACATCTTCTGAGGAGGACAGCTGAGTCCCTGCCCAGCCGTACAGCTGGAAGGGGAAATAATAACCCCTAAACCAGGTGGTGCTAATACTGGGCTTTGGTAGATAGGCATGAAGTTCAGTTTGGAAACACCATGGGGCCAAGGAGAGCAACATATTCTGTATATTGCTGTGTATACTTAGCCGTTTGAGCCACTGCAACAAAACAGTATAGACTGGAAGACTTATAAACAACAGAAATTTATCTCTCACCCTTCTGGAGATTGGGAAGTTCAAGCTCAAAGTGCTGGCAGATTTGGTGCTTGGTGAGGGCCAGCTTCCTGGGTCATAGGTGGCTGCCTTCTCTCTCATAGGGTGCCTCTGCCTCATAGGGTGGAAAGAGTGAGGGAGCTCTCTGGGGCCCCTTCTACAAGAGACTAACCCCATTCATGAGGGCTTCACCCCCATGACCTGAGCACCTCCCAGAGGCTGCACCTCCAAGTACAATCACATTGGAGATGGTTTAGGTGTAAATTTCAGGGGACTTGAGACATTCAGTCGATAGCATTTTGGATGTAAGACTGATGGGGTGGACAGGAGTCCAGCAGAGACAACTTTGAAAATCTGGCTAATGTGCTTAAATTTACTTTGCAAGAAGCAGAAGAGAAGTGACAGAGCACAGATGAACCAAGGTTTTTGGTCAGTGCACGACAATGCATTGCTGTGCAGTGGTCTTCAGCAAGGTCATTGCTGACATGAAGCAGCTCTGAGAGGTCAGGGACCTGCATCTGTTTGCTTTTGCTTCCCCTCTGGATTCCCAGCACCCACAACAGTGCCTGGCATAGAGCAGTCTCCTGCCTAATGCCCACTCACAGGATGCTAATCAAAACTAAACACAGTGGAATGGTTTTAATGATGCCAAGCACATTCAACCGACCCATCCCAAAAGGAATGAATGAATCTGGACATCTCCGACACACAGAAGGATTTGGAATAAATAGTTTGGATTGCTATCTGGTATCTTTGGACCATAATCTTTATTATTTTATTCATATCATGTTTCAAAGCTCTCCGATGCGCTAAGTGCTATATGAGATGAAGCCGTGCCCAGACCCTGCTGGAAGGGGCAGGGGTTGTCTGCCAATCACAATGGAGGCTGGCACAGCGATGTTTCTCCAGGCTGCTCTGGAGTGCCCAAGAGGGGCACAGAGTGCTGTGACAGAGAGCACTGGCTAGGCAGTGCCATGCTTTTACCTATACAGTGTGCCTGCCTGAGCTCCCGAATGTGGGGCACACCGTCATGGTAGATCTGACTCTTTAAAGACAGCCATTGTTAGATGAGAGGGGAACGGGGTGGGGGAAAGATAAGGAACCTGAAAAATGTACTGGGTGGGGCCGATGACAGGGCAAGACAGGCAGGCTCTCTCAAGGGTGTAGCCTTGGGTGACGAGTGTGTGCTCAGCTCCATGGAGGCATGGTGAGGCCAACACCCTAGGCTCTGGCCCTTGCCAGGCCACCAGTATGGCTGCACTGGGAGTGAGCTGGTGAGCAGAGCACCTGGAGCATTGCCTGAATAAAGGAGCGAAGACACAGAGGAATGAGAGATTTACTTCCATAGCCCTTCCCTTTCTATCTGCCCTGCCATGCCACCAAAAGGAAATCCAGAAGCAACACTAACCCATCCGTGATTCTGGAAAGGGTGGGATTCCTAATGCGGCCGCACAATCCCAGCCAGGACAGATGCTGCCCTGTGCAAGTTCGCTCTCATCCTTCACCAGTTTGGAAGCAGGTTAAATCATAAAATGACAGAGTAATCTGATGGGTACTTTTCAAGCAGCTTCTCAGGTTTGGGGTTTTTTTTCCCCCATGTAACAAAACTCCGGCCAAAAGAAACTGGCTTCTGAAGTCCCAGTCAAAAAGTAGTAATGTTCTAGCCACACATTAATGATTCCAAAATTCTCCATTATGAACAATATTTATCAAAAACAGCCCACTATCAGATGAAAGATGTGCCTTATCTTTTCTTGTCAACTAAAACATTATTCACTGAAAGTTTCTTTCATATCTGTTTCAGGGGCTTCAGTGTCATTTTAAATTGCAAATCAATCATTGCTCTCGTAGCCTTCGTTCTGCAGGGAGATTAACGCTCTGGCTAAAATTGTTTACAAAGCCATTTGTAAACCTTCTGCAGATGCAGATGAGGAAAGTTTACCAGTTTAACATTGTTGATCCCAGAGAAAGCCTTAAGCAATGACTTCAGAGGGCAAAAAAATTTGTTCATTTATCATTATTGTCATGGGCTTTCGCAAATGATAACAATTTGTCTTCATCCTATTTTTAGACAATGAGCCACAATAGAGTCCAGAAAGCCATTTTGCCAGATGGGAGAAGGTGCTTTCATTGCAAAATGTTGTCTTTTCTTTCCCTGCCCTATAAAATTGGCTTAAGTGAGAAACCAAGGATATGTTTTAATGTCAGGATTCCCAGAAGACATAATGACATACAATAAAGGCATCGCCAGCCCCAGGAAGGATGTGGTTCAAATGCATTGAATACTATTTTCAATCTGAAATAGTGACTTCGGGGATAGAGAGAGGCATGGTAAAAGCTGGGAAGATAGTTATGGATTTTAGCATGCTTTCATTCCTTATTAATATTCCCCCTTTTTAAATGAAACACTGCAATAGGAAGCCCAATTACTTCTCATTAAGATGAATAAAAATGTTAGAATAAGCTGGACATAAAATAAACATTTAAAGTGATATATGGTTAATTCCACCGAGCTCTGAACTACTAATCAGGAACAGTCTATGGAAGAAAAGATAAGAGAATCCAGTTTTCATTAGAAACGTTCCAGATTCTGGTGAATTTCACCAAGCTCCTTGGGTGCTCCCCTCAGCTGGTTTTGAGCCGCACTCTGACAGCCCAAGGCTCTGGGAACCAGCCCTTCCCCCAAATAGCCCCAAACCACCCTGCCCGATTCATAGCCTGGTTTCCCTCGGACCCCTCCCCGCCCCGCCCCCCGCTCTGTAAACTTATGGGTGATAATCGTCGTACAGTTAGTCCATCGTTAACACAAAGGGCTACTTCACCTGTGCTTTTCCTCTACCGAGGACAAATAAACAGGTAAGCTGTACAGAGACCGCGCAGTAAAAGATCAGTACAGACGTCCTATGTGGTCCTTTTTGGTGGGCGTCCAGGGGCAGGGGGAACACAAAACTTCATATTCTGGAAGCCTGCATCATCGAGCGTCAGCCAACGGTAGTGCTGGCTCACTGGGCACATACTGGAAAATTGAGTGCAATCCGGGGCGTTAATCAGTCCGAAAACACGTAGCGGGTTCTGGAATAGCCGGTACGCGCGCGCCTCTGGGCGCGCGCACGCACGCAGGCACGCACGCACATCTTGGAGTTGTAGGGGCAAAGTGCTCGGTTTCAGGCGCCAGGAAAGGTTGACAGCACAGGCTGGGCGGGCGGGGTGCACACAGTGGGCTTTCAGGCCAGGCTGCTGCCGGGCCCGCTCCGCACGGGGCGACAGCGGCTGGAAGGCGCTGACAGCCCGCCGCGACTGCTGCCTGCTTTAATTTAGCAAACTGGGTAATGGCCCCGTTTCTGCGCCTGTTCCTGCTGTCTGAATTGCAGACCTTACCTGAAAGAAAGCTGCTTCTTCCCCAGCCGTTTTCTTAAAAGCAGACAAAGAGACACCTTTGCCGTGTGATCTCCCTGCTGCACCGCGAAGCCTAATCACAGCCCCGCTCCCTGCCCTGGCCCTGCCCCCCCTGCCCTGGCCCTGCCCCCGGTGCTGCGGGCCTCCCTGCCAGCCGGTCCCCTCCTCCCCGAAGTTCTCAGATGGCCCCAACCCCAGTCACTCTCCCTGGCCAAGCTCCCTGCTGCCTGGCTTTCAGTCCAATCCGAAGGGGGACGGCTGCATTTCCCAGTCATGATGCTTTTTGTTTTTCTTTCGTTATTTTTCGGTCTATAGGAAAGGATTTATTGACTGGACATTTTATCATTCAATCATTTTAAGACAGTGGAGAACAAGACATAATCCTATAAATAAATTACTCGGTTTTGCTTTTTAATTTTATTTTTAATTGTGGTAAAAGACACATAACATAAAATTTGCCATCTTAACCATCTTAAGGTGCACTAGTCTTGAGACCTCTTTTCAAGTACAAAACATACTCTATGTCCCTTAAACAACTTCCCATTCCCTCCCCCCCAGCACTGGGCAACCTAATGGTGGCATTTTGGATGCTGTGACCAACGTTCTCGTCCTTCTGTATTTTCTATTATCCCTTGGCTCTCCCTCCATTCAAACCACCGGAGGCTCATTACATCTGGGAGGAGCTGGCTAGCAGAAACCAGAGAAAAAGAATTCTCTTATGACTTGCAGTCTTGAAAGTCTAAGCCTGGAGGAGAAGAGAACAAGAATGGCCCCAAGGCATGAACAGGAGATGGCGAGGAATACATGATGAATCAGAGCCAAGCTTCCTGCCCCAGAGGAAACACATGTTCCAGGAGAAAGAAGATGGAGACGAGAGGTGCAGGCAGATCCCTGAGAAGGGCCTGATCCCGGGCATCTCGGGGTTGAACCCCAGCAAGATGAGAGCATCCACAAGCACTCAGGACAGGACTGACTGGCCACCTGGCCATGATCAGCACCGGACAGAGAGATGACCATGGGGGCCCCACAGCCACCTCCATCCAAAGATACCTTGTCACTCCATAGGAGTCTAGGGAAACCTAGACCCCCGCTTGGCTAACGTTGCTCTCATAGACCTGGCAAAATGAGGGCTTGTGTTAAGCATTAAGTCGAATGATAGGAAAAGAAATGTGTTGTTTTTTTTGCCTGTCATTCCACGCCTCTCCTGCCCCACCAGCAACCAGACCTCACACTGCCCTAAACCTCCCACTGCCTTGCTCAGACTTCACACCTGGTGATTGAGTCAAAATGGAAAAACAGCAAACCCATGCACTTATTAATGGCAATACATAATAATTAATATCAACAAATAGTAAGTAAATGATTATTGAGCACCTGCTGTGTACCAGGATTCAATGAGGCAGACACAAATCCCTGTCCTCAGGGGTCTTCCATTCTAAAGGAAGAAGACAGACCATTAAGGGGGTAAATAAGTATTCATGGAAGTAAAGTGTGTCACTCAAAGTTGGGCCACCTGCTTTCCTTTTTTAAAAAAATTAATGTTTATTTTTGAGAGAGAGACAGAGCGCACGTGGAGGAGGGACAAAGAGAGAGAGGGAGACACAGAATCTGAAGCAGGCTGCAGTCTCTGAGTTGTCAGCACAGGGCCCAACATGGAGCTTGAACCCCCAAACCGCAACATCGTGACCTGAGCTGAAGTCAGATGCTTAACCAACTGAGCCACACGGGCGCCCAGGGCCACCTGCTTTCAACAGGAATTTTATGTGTGCCCGACATCACCCTGCCAAGACCTCACACGCAGCATTTGATCATCTCTTCATACTTCCTTAACCAGCTAGTTTGAAACTGTAAAAGGAACTATACGACAGAGCACTCAGCAAAACTCACTGTCAAGTATATCTGCATGACCTTTCCCCGCCAGTGGCCCGCCCCCACTGCACCCAGGCTGGTCACCCAGGATCCTCTCCCTTTCTCCTGTCGGAGAGCCAGGATTGTGTTTGTGCAGCCTGTGTGCTTCCAGGGAATGTGACACCTTCCCCGCTTTGATCTTGGGGGCTAATCTGTCCTAAAGTAATCTGGCTCTAAACTAATCAGAGTCGTGTCATCCACCACCTGGCCACAAGGATACGGTTTACAGGTGGGCGCGTGGGCTGAGCTGTCCAATCGGAGGGAAGCTCTGGGACATACCCAACTTGGGGACATGCCCTGCTGGTCACAGAAGAGGAGCCGGAGGCTTGGTGTCGCCACTAGTCATGTTAGAATCACTGACACCTGGGTGGAGTGCTCATGGCTTTCCAATACAGGTGTCCCCACCCTATCTGCGGGTGTGGATTTCAGACTCCCGGTGGATGCCCAAAACCGCAGACAGTACTGACCCCTACATAGCCTGTTTTCCTCTACACATACGTATGTATGGTAAAGTTTAATTTATAAATCATGCTCGATACGAGAGGAATAAAAATAACTAATAATAAAATAAAACAATAGGAAAATTATAACATTAGTTTGTAATAAAAGTCATGTGAATGTAGTTTCGTTCTCTCTCTCTCAAAATATCTTCATTGTCCCGCACTCGCTCTTCTTCTCACAGTGATGATGGGAGATGATCAAATGCCCACATGGCAACAGGAAGTGAGGTGAATGGTGTAGGCGTCGTGACACTATATCAGAAGGATGACCATCTGCTTCCAGACAACGGCTGACCTGAAGTGGGAAACCACAGGTAAGGGGTAACTGGTGTAAATCTGCTCACTCTTGGACATGCCTCCCTTTAGAAGTGGCATGAAATCCCTCTCCCCTCGGATGGGTCAGACTTAGTGACAGCATGTGGTGGGAATCATGCCCTGTAACTTCCAGGGCTTAATCATAAGACAAATAGCTTCCACCCGGCTCTCTCACTCTTAGGTGCTTTTCTCTGGGGGAAGCCAGCCGCCATGTTGTATGGAAGCCCATGCAGGGAAGAACTGAGGCCTCCCCTGCCACCAGGTATCAGCACAGTCTGCCCACCAGGTAAATGAGCCGTATTAGATGCATATCTACCTGGCCCAGGCAGGCTTACTCCAGGACCACCTGACGTCTTCAGTGCAACTCCACGGAGATTCTGAGCCAGAACTGCCCAGCTAAACTGTTCCCAAATTCCTAACCCACGGTAACTGTGAGATAAAAAATAGTTTTTGTTGTTGTGAGTCACTAAGTTTTTAGGTAATCTGTTGCATAGTGATAGATTACTAACACAGGGGCCCATGTCAAGACAAAATCATCAAGTTGCTGGATCAGCCCTCACCTGAAGCTAAGATTTTTCAGTGAAGTGAGTCAAATAGAGCCCCTTTATTGTTTTAATCCAGTTTGAGTTGGATTATCTGTTATTTTCTATTAAAAGCATCTTGGCAGATACCTTCCCAATTCTTCCTCCTAGTCTCAGGCTTCTAAAGGGAACTAAAAACGTGGATTAACTGACTCCATTTAACTTCAGCTCAAGAATCTTCATTCCAGCTACTCCCACTTCTAACTGTGGCATTAATGTTAATGGAAGCAGATGCTGCAGCAATCTCCATGCAGAGAATTCATTCTCTTGCTTAAGGATGTAATAAATGGAGATGGAAAGGTAGTTTACACCTGAATGTATAAAGAGTCTATAGGTAATAACCCTTAAATGTAACACCAACCACTGTAGATACTGGCTGTTATTTGCCTGTCCAAAGCAGCCACGGAAAAGGAGTGAGGGGAGATGTTAATTCCTACTTGACAGTGGGCCTCTTAGCATTCTTGAAACTGAAACAAGAAACAAAAGAATTGCATAGTGATTACAGTACTTTGATGGCTGAAGACACAGGTGTGGCCTTTCTGTTCCTTTTGTAGGTAGCTGCTTGCAATTCACAAAATGAGAGCAGGTCTTTCTTTTAAAGGAAGGAGAGAAACACATAACTGTGTGGGTGTGGGTGACAAAGTGGAAGGATTACAGTAAGATAACATAACTCATTCTAGCTGACAATGCTTGGAATGATCTGGAAGGAATAAGTTGACAGTGGGTTCTGAAAGGCGAGAAATCAGAGTTAAAAGGAGGCGTTGGATGAAATATATCTCCAAGAGCCCTTGGCGTCCTCCCTCCTCTGAACAAAATGAACATTGGCCAGTAAGGATTGTCCATCATGCGTAAATTGTGGATGTTGATTTACTCCATAAACACGATCATGTGCCATCTACAGATCTATGGTCTATGAAGACCTGGTAAGAATTATCAGTAAATTTCATCTTCATTAGTGCTCTTATCCTCACTTCTGCATTTATGTGTTTATTTATTTAGGAGGAGACCATTGGCTCTTTATTTAGGAAAAAAAAAACCTTGAAATTCACTTCTATGCATTTCAGCAGAGAAATTCATCGCATTAATCCTCATTGCGTGTTCCACGGATACTTTCTCATTGGGAGGGACAGAGTTAATGTTTGGTTTTGGAGCTGTAAGAACTCAACATGGACCTCACTCTCTACCCCCTGAGCAAGTGATTGAGTCTGGACAAACATCAGTATTTTCATCTCTAACTTTAATTATTTTGTTTGTGATAATAATAGCATGGGCTCTTATAAAACATTTTTATGTTTCAGACCTGGTCTCAGCATTTTCTGTCTCTTAACCCATTTAATCACATCACCTCACATAATCTCTTATCCCAAAGCTTGGCACACCGTAGACCTGCAGTGGTAATATTCCTTTTCATTTGGAAATGAAAGATTAAAAAGCATAATTAATCGAGTATAAAATGATCTATTGCAACATTTCTCACACATCTAGGTGACATGAATCTAAAAAAATATATTTTTTACGTTTTTCGCTCCGTGACCAATTTCCTTAAAACACACGCACATACGCACGCACACACACACGCACACACACACAAGCACTGTGAAAGAGAATGATTTCTAAAAATCAATGTATCGTTGCCTTTTCTATAACATCCATTTCTATCCAGCCCACCTGGTATCACTGGGGACATCAGAGGGACACTGTACTTCAAAGACAAATGCCATCTTAATTGGACAGGTCTCTTTTTAACATTTACCATTTCCTGTTGGGTCCAACTCACAGCAGTCAATATCTTTTTTATAAACAGGGGAAAAAAAATGCCATCCAAAATCTAAATCTCCAAGTTACTGGTGTGTGTTCAGTGCAACTGTGTTTATCCCAGCATCCATGTGAAATGCATGCAGGCATGGGCTGAGGGCTATGTCCTGATGGTACCACCTGAGCCAGTATGAATGATAACCCAGGGCAGGGCTATTCAACCACAAGCTCATGCCATCACCCACAGTGGCAGAGCCCAAAATTGCAGGGGTTGACCCCTGTCTGCCCATTCTGCCCCAGTTCTCAGTTGAGACACTAAGAGATGTCTCGTTCTTGCTCCAACTGACTTAGTTTATGCAGAAACACAGAGGAAATGTAATAGATTATGCTGCCTTATCTTCAAGATTCAGATCACCCACTAAAGCAATGTGATGAACCCACCTCAGAGAGGTCATGAGTCCAAAGACTGCATCAGAGAGAACTGGGTTCAAACATCAACTCTACCAGCTGCTGGCAGTGTGAATTCATGTCTCTGAGCTTGTTTTCTTGTTAGGACCTACACAAGACAATATTTATATACTCGGAAACATAGCAAGCTTTCAGTAAATGGCAGGAGCAATAAAATAATGATGATCTTTGCCTTTCATTCCTTACCTCTTTCCCTGAGCTCCAAATTTATACAGAAGACTAAGTACTCAACATCTCCCCCTGGTTGCCCCACGGACTCACAGAGCTTAACAGGATAAATCAGCCTTACCATCTATTCCTTAAACTTGCACAAACTGGAAACCCTGGGCTGCCACCACACCTTCCCCTCACTCTCTGTTCACACTGATTCCATGACTCAGTCAAGGTACTCCCTGGACTTTAGTCTTGAGTTTTGCTTCACCAGACCAGATGTTCCTCCTCCTGGAAATCTACAAAAGCAAGATAGGATACAAACAGAAATAGAAATTTTCAGGGAAATTCAAAGACAAATGTAATGTGAGACTTCAAATATGTATAAGATTCTCAAAAACTGATGTGGTTGGGCAGAAGCCATGTAAAAGGCAGTGAAAAGATTTTCAGTGCGTGGCTGGGGAATTCAGTGATGGTACAGCTCAGAAAAGACCAAGAAAAATACATTTATCCGAGGAAAAAGACTCAACCTGAAGGGCAAAGCTATCTCTGGTTTTGACAATGGATATAGAAAAGAGAGCAAGCGAGGCTTGTGCGAGGAGCATACTTAGCCTGGTTGGGATGGAATGTCAGAGGAAGCCCCAGCCGCAGGAAGCAGCATGTCTCTGAGACATCACAGAAGGGAAAATGCTGGGCCTGTGAAATCTGGGAAGTTACCTACCTCGTCCTGCCCTTGTTATCTGTCCCCGGAACTTACGATACTACCTGATCAAGGAAAATCGAACATGCCCAGTTATGAGTAATAACAAGGGGAAGCCATGGCTCCTCTATAAAACCACCAGAAGGAAAAATTGGAAGAGGGAATCAGAATGTAACAAAATGAAAAACATTCATGAGCAGTCATGCTTTCACAGAGCAGGTAAAAACTGTGACCAAACATTTTATGGTCACTTTTTTAAAAAATGGGAAACAATCTTATCTCTGGGGAAAAATCACAAAGAAGAAACACTTGTCTCACATGTACTGGGTCGGGGTTAAAGGTTATTATTCAAAAGTGATAAATATGGTGATAAAATCATGTGCATCTGTCCAATCACCAAGGAATATACTAACATAATATTACAAGCTAAAATTGGGTGGTGAAAAAACAAAGGAAGAGAAGGGAAAGGAAAGGAAATATGCTAATTGTATCATTAACCATGGTAGAGAATGAGAAAGGTAATGTCTAGAGAATGAAGAACTAAAGGTGTCTTATAAAGTCATAATTATAGGAGTTATGAACAGAACAAAACATAAACCCTCTAAAATATGAGGGGACCCAAAGCAAACAAAATAGAGCACAGAGTAGAGATAGGACTTTAAGGAACAAACAAAAATTTAAGACATTTCTAAGACCAAACATGTGCCAGGTCAAATATAAATGGGCTCGGCTGAACTATTAAAAGGACGTTCAGGGGCACCTGGGTGGCTCAGTGGCTTAAGCATCCAACTTCAGCTCAGGTCATGATTTCATGGTTTGTGAGTTCAAGCCACACGCTGGACTCTGTGCTGATAGCACGAAGCCTGCTTCAGATCTTCTGTCCCTCTCCCTCTATCCTTCACCCACTCATGCTCACTCCCTCCCTCCCTCTCTTTCAAAAGCAAATAAACATTTAAAAAAAGATTTTCATATTGGCCCAAGCTGTGTTCAAGAGACACATAACACCAAGGTGTTTAGCACAGCTGAAAGTCAAAGGGTATCCAAAAGCACATGAAACCGATGTCAACAGGAGGCAGCAGGGTCCATGCCATTAATATCTGAGAAGGCAGGATTCACAATAAAAGTATAAAATGGGGCATGGAAGGTCACTTTACAATGGTAAAGGGAAAAACTACAGTGTCGATATAACCATTCTGAACATCCATGCATCAGATGACACAGAGGATACTAACGAAGCAAAAATTACAGGAGACACAGGAGAATCCACGGTGACACCAGCAGCATAGGACAATCCACAACAGACCGATTGGGCAAAAGCTTAGGATCTAGACACCCTAGGTAATGTAATTAATAACACAGACTGTACTGAGTCCTACAGATTACACACCTTGACAATGGATCATTTATTTTCTTTTCAAATGCTCACAAAATATTAATGAAAGAATTGATCACATTCTAGACCACAAAGGAACCTTGATAAATTCTCAAAAGGCAGAAACAATATAGATGATATTCTCTGATCCCAGTGTCATAAAAATGGAAGCAAAGAACAAAATCAGCAAATAAAAATTCCTTTCCACCTGAATATTACAACTTAAAAAAATTTTTTAAATCATTCTTAGACATACTCTGGGGCCAAAGAAAAAACCCAGCCACCAAATTAAGGCTTTCCAAAAAACAACAGTGAAAACTGTATACCAGAATCTGTAGATACCACTAAAAAGCACTCAGAGAAAAGTGGTAAACTCAGAAACTTAGGTCAATAAAAAAATAAAGAATACAAACAAATAAATTAGTGATCTGACTAAAAATGTTAGAAATAAAATAAAGGAGAGAAGTAAAGATCTTATAAAGAAAAAGAAACAAAAATTAGTATGTTAGAACATTAGAGGGGTGGCTCCATTGGTTAATCATCTGGCTCTCGGTTTCAGCTTGGGTCCTGATCTCATGGATTGATTTTGTGAGTTGGATCCCCATGTTGGGCTCTGTGTTGACAGCACAAAGCCTCTTTGGGATTCTCTCTTTCCCTCCCTCTCCCTCTGCGCCTCCCCCATTCATGCTCTCTAAATAAATTAAAAAATAAAAGTAAGTAAATAAATAAACTTTAAAATAAAAGAACATTAGAAACCAACAAATAATAAATCCACAAGTAGTGTCTTCAAGAGAGGGTGAACAAGAAGTAGTCCAATAACCTAATCATAAGAGAGGAAGAAGAAAATGCACAGATAGAAAATGTAAATAGGTGGATTTCTATTGAAAAAAATTTTTTAATTGCCTAAAATCTTTTGATAAAAATGGAGTCAAAAGAGATTTAGCCCTGGGGAAATTTTATCATATTAAAAAGAAAATCAAATCCAATAATGTTTAAACTGTACTAGGGTAGGTAAAAAGAAGAAAAATGCTCCAAAATCTTTTACTGAGGCAAATACAACATAACACCTCATCTGGTAGAGATTGGGGACAGAAAAATCAAAAACAACAACAACAAAAGCCATAGCCTAACCTTATTATGCAGATTGATTCAAAATCAAATATTAAATATTAGTAAACAGCATCCATTAAACCATTAAACGTTAGTAGACTTTAAAAAGTGGATTTTATTTCAGGAACTTAAGAACAGTAAATTAATTAGGAATCCATTAAATAAGCCTTCCTATTACTAGATGTAAGAAGGAAAGTCGTATGACCATCTCAGACACCAAGAAAAAGGTGCATGTTAAATTCACCAACAATTTTTGATAAAAAATTAACAAGAGCTCAATCTACTATGACTAATATATAAAGGTTTGCAAGAAATGTACAGGAAAAAGCCAATGACCTAGTTGACAAGGGAGGCCAAGAGAGCTCACAGAAAAGGAAATATAAATGGTAAAAACAGAGGAAAAGAAGCTCGACTTCACATTAATGAGAGATCCCTAAATTAAGGCTGTCTTGAGATGCCATTTCCACCTATTGGGCTGGCAAAAATCCAGAAGTTTGAGAACACTGTGTTCATGAGGCTGGGGGAAACAGGCATCATACATTGCTGGTGGGAATAGGAATTGGTATAACCCCTGTGGAGGGCAAATCAGCGCCATCTATCAAAATTACATATGTATATACCCTTTGACCCATCAATTATACTTTTGGGAATTTATCCTCCAGTTACATTTACACACGTGTGAAATGATGTCTGTGCAAGGCGATTCATTAGCATTGCTTGTAAAAGCAAAAATGGCAAGCACCCTGTCTTTCTATACTGGTTAAGTAAATTATGGTACATCCATACGATATAACACCATGAAGTTGTAAAGACATAGTGACACTTTCTATACGTAGGTGGACACAGGAAGAGTGCCAACATATATCATTAGGTAAAACAACAATAACAAAACCACAAGTGCTTTTTGTGTAAAAAGATATGATACATATATATAATAAGTATATGTAATTATGATATATATACATATATAAAATATACATATTTGTCCTAGGTTGTACGCAATTCCCTGTAGTTCAAGGAAAAAGTCCTTCAAATGTTGATCCCAATCTACTTTTCCAGGTTGATCCACCTATTATTCCCTCCAACACACGTACCACTCTGACCACAGAACTTCTACTTTAGTTACACTGAGCCACTTAACAGTCCCTGGTCATCTCTGTGCATATATTGCTCCCTCTGCCTGAAGTACCAAGATACCCCCCCCCCTCCATTTGCCAGGTGAGCCAACTACTCATCCTTCAAGAAGAGCCAGTTCCAATGATACCCCTGCACTAGAGAGAGAGAGAGAGAGTGTGTGTGTGTGTATGTGTTTTCTTTCTGCAGGGTTACATGCCTACCATTCTTTGTCAGATTGCATTGAAATTCTTGGCACAGATCTGTCATTCCCTAAGAAGACTATGAGAAACTCAGAGGTGGCAATCATGTAGTAAACTGTCTTGCATCCCCATGACTTATCTGGCCCAGGTCATGCACACATTATGAATGGTTGGCATAAACAACCCACACGTTCATCAATAGATGAACAGGTTAACAGACTATGTATATAATATGATAGCATATTATTCAGCCTTTAAAAAAAGGCAATTCTGATACATGCTGCAACATGAATGAATCTTGAAGACACTATGTTAACTGAAATAAGCCAGACATGAAATGACAAATATTGAAAACAGACACTGGAATCATATAAATTTTCTAGAACAAATACTGGAAATTTATACAATTTTTCTCCGATGGTCAAATTTATAAAGACAAAAAAAGTAAAATGATGGTTTCCAAGAGCTGGGGAGGGGTGGAGGAGGAGAGCTATAATTTAGTGGGTTCAGAGCTTCAGTTTGGAAAGATGAAGAGGTTCTGGCGATGGTTGGTGGTGACGGTTACACAACAGTACGAATGTACTCAGTGCCACCCAACTGTATACCTAAAAATAGCTAAAATGGCAAATTTTATGTTGTGTGTATCTTACCACAATGCAAAAGTGTGCCTTGATGGGGGGGGAGGGGGAGGATCCAAGGAATTTTTAAGATAGAAAGTCTCTATCTCCAAGAACACTTTTCATATCGTGTTCTTGAAGATGGTAAATATTGTACATTGTGTCCCTGCTCATCTGTCAAAATCAATTCTATCCTTACCAAGCTTTCTCTTGGGACCTAACTGAAAGCTGTAAATGAATGGTCACTAAGACCTTGGTAAATATGCTCCACCAGCCATTTGTCAATAAATATCGATGACCCTTGAGGTGGCAGACACCAGGTGCTGGGGATGCAGAAGTGAGAAAGACAGGTGTCTTTTCCTCACCTCAGGGAGATTACCACACAGCACTGAATCCACAGATTCAGAGAAATGTACTGAAGACCCTTCACCTACAATTCCTTCCAGTCTATGGGGTCACCCTCTCACTGGCCTCCTGAACTCTTCTCTGCTGCCTGTGGTAGTTTTCACTTAGGATCCTGCTAACATTCCACAGTAGGGAACCAATTCCCTTAAGTAAACAAAGCACAAAAAGTTTATGAAATACATGTCTGGGTAGAAAAGCACTGCTCATTTTTATGTTTTATTTTCAAGTTGGTTATTGCTGGGGTAGAGAAGTGCTATTGATTTTTGTATGTTGATCTTGAGTCTAGCAATCTTGCTGAAGCTCTATTATTAGTTCTAATAGCTTGTGTGTGGATTCCTTTGGTTATTCTGGGTAGATGATCATATCATTTGCAGATATTGTCCATTTTATCTCTTTCCTCCCAAACCTTACAACTCTGATTTCTTTCTGTTCCTTCGTAACATTGACCATGACCTTTTAAATAAAATTACAGAAACAAACACCACAAGGCAGCAAGAAGAAGTGGATTGATTTTATTATACTGAAATAAAAGATTTTGCTCAAAGAAACCATGAGCGAAGTTACTAAGTGATAGAACAGAAGATATTTGCAATATCTAAAACAAGAGGTTACTATTTCTAGAATATGTAAGGAATTTCTGAATACCAACAAGGAGAAAATGTCAAGCCACTGGAAAAATGGTCAAAGGATATGAATAGTAATTTATAGATGAGAAAACTCAAAAGCTACCAAGTACATTGAAGAATGCTTAAAATCATTAATAATCAGAGAAATGTAAATTAAAACAACAATGAGATACCACTTTATATCTATGAGAGCAGCTCAGTTAGAAAGTTGGATAATGACAAACATTGGAGGGGAGGTGGGGCTATAAGAACATAATACACTGATTTAATATGAGCGGTACAGTAATTCTGAAGAGCAATCAGGCAGCTTTTAGTCAAGTTTGATATATACATCTGCTACAAAGCACATAACCTGAAGGTATCCCAAATTCCTACACATGTCTGTAAGTGGACATGTACAAGTTCACGGAAGCCTTGTCTGAGATGCTGAGGAGCTGGAGACAGCTGGGTTGTCCACATGGTCCAAGTGGTTAGGTAAGACATGGTAGATACAAACCACAGAGTCCAACATGGCAACTGGAAGGAACAGCACAGATGTGCACATACCAACATGGGTGGGTCCTAAGAACACAGTGCTGAGACAGAGAAATCAAAACAATCAGCAATGTCTCAACCAAAGCCATTTACATAAAATTAAGTTGCATGCATACAAATGAAGAGTACACATTCATGGGGGTAGGACATGGGGAAAGTGAACAAATAAATTAAAGAGGAGCCTGCCCTTGCACAGAACAATGGTATCAAAGCTCCATGATGGAAGAGAAAGATTAATTTTTTTTTAAGAAAAATAAATTAAGGGGCACCTGGGTGGCTCAGTCAGTTAAGCTCCTGACTCTATTTCTGCTCAGATCATGATTTCAAAATTCTTGGGATCGAGCCCCTCATCAGGCTCTGCACTGACAGCATGGAACCTGCTTGGGATTCTCTCTCTTCCTCTCTCTCTCTCTGCCCCTCTCCTTCTCTCTCTCTCTCAAAATAAATAAATAAACTTAAAAAAAAAAGAAAAAGAAATAAAAGCAATGCTGAAAGACCAAGGGATTCCAGAAAGAGATGACAGGAGCCAACCTGGTGTCTCAGAAAGAACACATGGTACTTCTACTCAACCAAAGTGTCACCTCAAAGCTATCTCAAAAATGCCCACAGACATGGAACCAACTGTACTTCATGCTATGGGAGCACAGTGAGCACCGAGTAAAGGCAAGAGAAGGAAGAAAGAAGAGCCTTGTGCAGAAAGAGAGAGCATGGAAACCAAGGGGAAGGGAGGTGTGGGGCCACCTCACCCTCTCACCACCTGCGAGGCTTCTGTTTCGCCCATGCCCATCCTGTGCACAAGGAAAGGAGGAGTCAGAGAAGAGCCGCCTTGTCTACCCATGTGGCCAGGCTCCAAGCCCCCTCAGCTCCTATGATATGCACAGTAGGGAGAGACCTGGGGGTCAGAGACCCCTGCCCTGTATTCACTATAAATGTAGGAGTACCTGGTTCTTGAAGATCTGATTTATAGAAAATAAACGATTGGCCTAGAATCCCATTAGTCAGGCAACTCACACATACAGCCTGCTCTCGGCTGCTTTTGTTGGCCAAGGTAGTGCGGGGCTGCCCCTCCATGTTAGCGGAGGCCCTCCAGAAACCGGGGGCAGCAGGAGCTGGGACAGGATGGAAATGGTATTTTTATCAGTATCCGTCAAAACAACAACAACAACAACAACACAAAAAAATGGTGGCAGAATAGGCTGAGTGTTAGGAATTATGTATTGACCTGGTTTCCTGAATTTATGCTCTCTGGGTTATGGGTTATTGTATATAGTTTTGCTGGAAAGTTAGCCACTTGCAAATCTCAAAATATTCTTAGGGTTGGGGGGCAAAGAAGTGTCTCCTGTCTCTGGGCAGTTTGGAAAAAACAGGAACGGGAAAGAAAAATAAACACAGGGGCAAATGTGTCTCAGGGAGTGGGTTTGGGTGGGGGCCCAGTCATGAATTCAGAATGGGGGCAGCCTAAACACGATGGGAAGCATGTAGTGATCTGTGTCCTAAGTGAGGATGATTCTCAGGCTCAGTGATTTCCAGGCGAGCCCCAGGGGGATCAAAGTGAGTTTGAGGTGAACATGTTTGGTGCCCAAAGTGACATGATAAGATCTTATCTGAGGACAATGACCCAGGCCCTGAAGGGTAGTCCTGTCTTCCCCACCCTATGTGACCGTGTGACCATCTGGAGGGAGGCCAGGCGCAGGGGTCAGGGCTCTGCAAGGTAGATGCTCGCACACTTCTGCCAGCTTCACCGGGCCTCTGACACCAGAAGAGAGACACGCTTAGGAACAAGTCACCAGTATAGATGGTGCTGAAATCATGATTCTTAAATAAACCTGCATAAGAATTTAGAAGGAAACTCTAAATGCAAAAGCTTAGAAAGCACCCCCGAACCCAAATCCACTCACAAGCGCTACATGGAAGGCACATCTATTTCAGATGTCATAGGCTCACCACCGTCACCCTTGAGTAGAAGCCACCAAGCTTGCAAAGAGCACAAGAAGAAATCAGCATGGTTTCCCTGAACCTCCAGGGTGGGGAGGGCTCGGCTGCCAATGCGTCCCAGTTCCTACGATTCTCCAGAGAGATGTCTCTTTGGTGGTCCTGGAGGTGCCCCTGGGCATCTCATCAACCACCACAGTCGCATAAGTGGAGGAATAAAAAATCGGTCTTGAAAATCAGCCCTAACATGCATCTGTGACAAGCGTGTGCGGTAGAGAAACCTGGTCTGCTTTGTGACTTTCCTGACCATCTAGAGTAATCGCTCTGGGGGTCACACGCCCCTGGGAAGTGACACCTATCCCATAGCCCTCCCACCCCCTGCTTTCCCGGTCTCTGTGCATTGCATGCCACTCAGAGTCCCTGAATATCAAACACTCCGTACACCAAAGTGACAATTAGCAAGACAAGGCCTCAGTGTCCTGAAAGACATGGTGACATCTCTGAAATGCCAAACTCGCACCCAAGGCTTGGCTTTGACTCCCCCAAAATTAAGGTCACCATGTGCCTGGGCATCAAATCAGAGAGAACTGTCAACTCCTTCAACTTGTCAGTTTCGGTGGTACTGAAATTTCTTTCCTAAAACAGTATCCAATTTCAAGTATAAAGGAAGAGAACGTATAATACAGATGTTTCATGGAGTTTGAAGTCCTAAGAGTCTAAAACTATCACTTTTACTTTATCAGCCACCTCTGAAGACTTCAAAGCATTTTTTGGTGAGTATTTTAACACAAAATTTCACAACAGCAGACTGGGCAGATGTTGTCCTCACTTTACAGAAAGAAATGAACAAACCACTAAAGGTCTGCTGAATGAGCCTCTTTCCACCACATGCCATTGCCTAAATAAGCCTAAAGGTCAGGGCCACACTTTTAAAGCCATCCCGTTGGGGCATCTGGGTGGTTCATTTGGTTGAGGGTCTGACTTTGGCTCCGGTCACCATCTCATGGTTCCTGAGTTTGAGCCCCACATAGGGCTCTCTGCTGTCAGTGCAGAGCCTGCTTCAGATCCTGTCTCCCTCTCTCTCTGTCCCTCCTCACTTGTGATCTCTCTCTACCAAAAAGAAATAAATATTTAAAAAATAAATTTAAAAATGGGGCATCTCAGTGGCTCAGTCAGTTAAAGGTCCAGCTCTTCATTTCAGCTCAGGTTATCATCCCACGGTTTTTTGAGTTTGAGCCAGCCTCAGGCTCTGTGCTAACAGTGCTTGGGATTCTCTCTCTCCCTCTCTCTCTCTGCCCGTCCCCTCCTGCATGCTCACTCTCTCTCTCTCTCAAAATAAATAAAATTTAAAAATTTAAAAATTAAGAATAGGAGCACCTGAGTGACTCAGTCAGTTAAGCACCCAACTTTGGCTCAGGTCATGATCTCCTGGTTCCTGAGTTCAAGCCCCATGTTGGGCTCTGTGCTGACAGCTCAGAGCCTGGAGCCTAATTCAGATTCTGTGTCTCCCTCTCTCTCTGCCCCTCCCCAACTTGTGCTCTCTCAAAAATAGAGATAATAAACATTAATTTTTTTAAATAAAATAAACAAAAAGTAAAGAATACCTACTTACTTAATTAAAGCAGTGCCCTCGAATTCCCAGGCTGTCCCGATCTTCCAAGGCTAGAGAGTCAGAGAGGCAACAGCAGAGGTCAGGCAGGGAAGGGAAGGGCTGTCTCATGTCTGGTGAAGACCTTGACAAGCCAGGATGCTCTTGGTCTATTCAGAGAACACAGCCGAACCAGCACTGGCCAATCCCTGCCGCACACCAGTGTGGACCTCCGTGTCGCCAGATAATCTGATTTTTAATGGGAAGATACACAAGTAATAATTTTTGGATAAAATCTGCTAATTTTTAAACATTAGCTTTTTTTTTTTTGTTTAATTTATAGCATGCCAAACAAATCACATCTGTGAACCAGACACGGCCCAAGGCAGCCAGTTTGCTCAGTCCTGTGAAGCCACCCCTGGGAGCAACTTCTGTCTATGTTTAGGAGGGGTGGGCAGGACCCCCGTTTCAAATCACAAGTGACCATAGCCACGTCTGCCTGCTTGGGGAGATCCATCCTCTCTCACCAGGCTGGAAGAGTTTCTAAGAAACATACTATGATAGGCTGGGGCTGGGAGTCTCCCCCGTGCAATCCTCACACATGGTTCGAAAGGGGACAGTAGCTTTTGTTTGCTTCAAAATGGGGACAGAATTTGGGGTTTGGAGGTCTGAGCTGCTTGTGAAGGCCCTTCTTCCCCCCTTCCCAGTCTTCAGTGAAAGTTTACCAGAAGAGACTGCCTTGTGCTAAGGGAGCTCAGATGAAGGAAAGGGCTGGGGCTCCCTGTCTGTGTCCATGTGGCCAGTGGGGAAGCAGGAGCCACGGGCAGGGCTCCCAATGCATCAGGAGTTCTGTATAAGAGGAGAGTGGGGAAAACAAATCACACCAGACTCCTCAGGGGCTATTGGACAGAGGTTTCTTGGCTTCCCATGGGAGTTGGGACAGGATTGGGGATTTTTTATTGTTTGTTTAGATTTTAAAAGTCAACATGACCCCGGCATCCTGGAGGTCTGAGGCCCTGTTTAGTCAGGCAGCCAATAAGCTATGAGTCTTTGAGAGCAGGGTGCACACCACCCGCTGCTTCATGGTGGACTACCAGGGCTTCTGACCTGTGAAGGGCCCCAGACTTGTCAGGTCCAGGGGCCCAGGTGTGGGACTCACGGCCAAAGTTTGTGTTCCAGGATCTTCAGTCTCTCTGTGCTAAACGACCAAATGGAGGCGCTGTGTGGCACATCACCTCACGACCTCGGAGCAAAGCCCAGGGAGCCAGGGAGAGGGTGGCAGCAGAGGTATAGTCTTGAGTAGATAGAGATGCCCTCAGGACCCTGCCTGGAGTGTCCCTCGGGACCCAAGAAGCTAACCCGACTGTCAAACCGAAGAGCAGAGGGGAAGATCCCTATGGCTGTCCTTAGAAACAGCTCTTTCTGCCCCAAACACCAGAAGGCTTCCCACCTGGCAGCCCCTTAACCTTCCAACCTCCCTGGGGAAGTAACCTTAGCTTACAGAGACCCAGCCTGAAGGGTTGCAGTTCAGACCTGGGGGAAGTGACATCTCACAGCCTGGCTGAGGGACTTTGTTATTCAAAAGGCCTTGGCAGGACAAGACGCAGAGACGCTCTTTCTTCTGGTCCCTTTGAGTGGATTTTAGAGCCGCTCCTCAGGATTAGAGTGGAGAGGTGAGTCTTCCTTACATCTGCGTGGATATCATTAATGTATGAGTTGTTGGCATTTTTTAAAGAGAAAAACAAACAAAACAACTGCAAAGGGAGAGTGGTGTGCACACCTATGGTCTGACTACCGTCATCTCTCATAACCAGATCAGTTTATTTGGTTAAAGCAATGTGAACTGTAACCGTGAATAATTTATTGAACTATTGAGCCACTTGCAAAATAATTGAAGCCGGAGCCTGGTTCTCCATAACAGATTTAAACTGGAGAGAAACAGAGTAGCAAGAGCTCAACCTCGAGGTAGAAAAGAAGCAGTAAGGGACCCGAGAGTCTTTACCACAGCACACAACATGCATCTCCAAAGCATTTCTAACCGACCACTGTCTTTGGCAATGACTCCGTAGTGTGTCCCATCCCTCCCCAACTGGGCCCCGCTGCACAGGGCAGGGATCTGAGATGGTAGAGGAGAAAGGAGATGAGGAGGCGGGGGAGCAAGGAAACCTCTCGGCCGTAGCATCCGCCATCTTGCCGGTGATCTACAATCCAAGGGTGTGGGGAAGGCAACCAGGAGGGTGTTGGCTCTGCACAGACAACCTGGACCCCACCAGTACAGGGAAAGGAGCTGTTGGTTGCACCCAGCTCTGCACCCTGATGAGACAACAGCTGGTATATCATGTACACATCTGGGCCCACATGATTAGAGGGGCACTGATAGACTAAGGAACCCTATAATTGACATTCAGGGTGGAACAGCGATTTCAAGCATGTCCAAGGGGGAACAGTCAAGGAGAACACTTTCCCCCCTGATCATTAAACTCTCTTTTATTATGCAAGTGTTTGGTCACCTATCCTATATACAGATACCATTTTGATACATACACTCTAGTAACAAGCTGTGGAAAATGCAGATAAGCAAAGGAGAAAGGGAAACACCAGAAATCACAATCTCAACAGCTAGCGATGTATATCCTTTCAAATTTTCACATGCTGCATTAAACGATGCATTGTTTATAAAATGGAGTCCTGTGAGTTCATAACCTGCTTTTTGCAATCAGTCCATACTGTTATTATATATAACTATATATATCTTGAATATGCATGTCTTTCACATCCATAAAGTGCATGTACAAAGTTATTTTTCATGGCCACGATCACTTCCCAATGAATGTAGACTTTCACATCTACAAGCAAAGCTGCCAAGAGGCTAATAGTCTAATAACCAGAAAGATTTTGCACCAAGGAAGCCTACTCTCTGTTTTGTCTTTTAATCCTTCTAACCCTAGGAGGGGAGATGCTGTTAATTTCTCTCTTTTATAGATGAGAAAAATGAACTTAGAAATTTTAAGTAACTAACTGGCTGTGACATTCTGGGCAGGGAGCAGATCTGGAATTTAAACCCAGGACTGTCTGATGCTGCAGCCAAGACTCATAATTACCACAATCTACTGCTGTCTGCACACATCTATCGTATTTTTTCTGACTACTTCTTTAGGATAAATGCCTGAGTGTACACTTACCAGGACAGAAGGAAACTGGAACGTTTCAAACAAGGAAATGGAAAAAAAAAATAGTCACCGTGCTCAGAGATCTGCAGGCTCATGGGGTGGGGGAAGAACTGGGCTGCAAGATTTGATTCATTCTGGGTTCTTCTACTCAGCCCGCGGAGGACCAAGATGCTAAGGGTGGATCATATGTGCTCTGAAGTGGAACAGCCTCCCTTGGGAGGAAGGCCCTTCCCAAAAGCCTTCCAGCTGGGGTCAGAGGGTCTCTGCAGAAACTCCAGCCCCAAGAGGGAGATTGAAGGGGAAAGCCCGGGGCCCCAGCGAGTCCTCCCACCATGAGATGCCACAGCCTGTCCAGCCGTCCAGCACTTCAATTATGATATAGAATTTGGGGTGTCTTTGTTTATATGCCACACTTCCTAAATCAGTGTCTCAAAACTATTTATGTGAAAGAAAAGTTATCTTTGATCTCTAAAAATGTATGGGGGTAGGTGGTGGAGGAGGAAGGCATGAACCCATATATGGAAATGCGTTCCATTGGAGCAAAATGCAAAACGGCTTCTGTTTCCAATTATGAGCCTTTGTTCCCTGGCAGTGGCCGTCTTCCACCTTGCTGGAGCCTGCTGCCCAGCCTTGTTTTATTTGAAGGAGCCACACATTATTAGGCCTTAAAATGCATACTCACCTGAAGAAAGCTGGGACGTGTGCACCAAAAGAGACACGGACTGCTCAGCCTAAGTTGGCCTTTTCTCCCTTCTAATCTAATAGATCTTTTCCCCCCTTTTTTGTCACTCAAAATGAGTGTCTGATGTACTAGCATAAATTGTTAAAAGCAGTTTTAGGTAAAGGAAGAGAGAGTAAAGTGGAGTTTTTTTCACAAAAGCCAACCTCAATTTATGTCAAAGAGGGTTAAAAGACCTTGGGATTAAAGCAATAAACTTGCTGCTGTCAAAGCTAAAACCCGCTAACAATTTAGTGCCAAACGCATGTTGTTCAATATCATTTCATATTATATTATGTCACAAAGAGCTGACGGTTCTGCATCACCCTGACAAGGCTGATTTACTCTGAAGAATTCATCGACATTTTGCACAGTCAAAGCTGACTTCATTTTGTTTGAATGGACGGTGGGAAATATCTCTGTACTTGAGTTCGAATATTAGTCTGAAAATCATTCTCAGATTAAAGATTCAGGAGACCATGGGTCCATGGCGTTGCAAAGTAAGGTGTTTGAAAGGCAGGAATATACTTTTCATGGCTCTCATTGACAAAGTATTTAGACCAAAGGCTTTAATAAAAATCAGCAGAGGTTAATTTTTTTTTCTTTTTTTGGCAATCCCTGAAGTACGTGAATTGTTTAGCCAAGTCTTCAGAAAGAGAAAAATCATACCAGAGGATTTTCCCCAGTCGAGACATAAATCATCTATAAACTTCTTAAGAGATGCTAATCACCTTACTTTCTTAATTATGTGTACCCTTCGCCCATTTTCTTCCTCACCAGTAAAAAGGTACGGGTGCAGTTGGTGACATATCGGGATGTCTCCTGGCTCAGAGACTGTGGGACAATGGACTTGGAAAACTCTAAGTCAGTGAGACAAATTTTCTTCTTGGGACAATTACGGAGGAAAAAGGTGGATTTAAAATCATCCTACTTGTGCCTTAAAGAACTAGATGTGCATCAGTCTGTTTTTAAAATCACATAAATAAATATACTGCATAACATGACTTGTATAAATGTCTACGGAACATGAAATCTGTGTCTATATTTATATACTTAGGTGAAAGATTATGCAACAAAATATTAAGACTGATTATCTCTGGATGGTAGGATTAGAGGCATAGGTGACTGTTTTTCATCTTTATGGCTATTGTCAAGTTAAAAAGACGTTCATGACTGAGTTTTGTTTAGAAAATGTTATATGGGCACCTGGGTGGCTCAGTCAATTGAGTGTCCGACTTTGGCTCAGGTCATGATCTCCAGGTTTGTGGGTTTAAGCCCTGCATGGGGCTTTCTGCTATCAGCTTCAAAGCCCACTTCGGATCCTCTGTCCCTCTCTCTCTCTCTGCCTCTCCCCTGCTCACACTTTCTCTGAAAAATAAAATAAACGTTTTTTAAAATTAACATAAAATAAGCGTGCCTGGCTGGCTCAGTCGGTTAAGTGTCTCACTTCAACTCAGGTCATATTTTTTCAGTTCATGAGTTGGAGCCCTGTGTCAGGCTCTGTACTGACAGCTTGGAGCCTGGAGCCTGCTTCAGATTCTGTGTCTCCCTCTCTCTCTGCCCCTCCCCCGCTCATGCTCTGTCTCTTTCTCACAAAAATAAATATTGAATTTCTTTTCATTAAAATTAAATAAACAAGGGGCACCTGGGTGGCTTAGTTGGTTAAGCGTCCAACTTTCGCTTGGGTCATGACATCGCGGTTCGTGGGCTCGAGCCCCGCGTCGGGCTCTGTGCTGACTGCCGGCTCAGAGCCTGGAGCCTGTTTCAGTCTGTGACTCCCTCTCTCTCTGACCCTCCCCTGCTCACGCTGTCTCTCTCTCTCTCTCTCTCTCTCTCTCTTAGAAATAAAACATTAAAAAAAATTTTTTTTAAAAATTAAATAAACAATGTTATAAAACTATACTGACAGAATTTGTTATCCAAAGCAACCCCACAGTGAATGCCCTCTTGAAGTGTGGCCCTATTCTTTAAATTGGGACAAGATATCCTTTACTGAATAAGGTTCTAAAGTTTAAAGTTTTCTAACACTGCTTTCTCTGAAGTTTGGCCTGTACGGTGGTCAACTCTGTAACCTGCAGGGAGGGGAGTAAAGAAATGATTTCTTGAGATTGTGCACTGGGGATCCCACACCGGGTGCCCTCGGGGCTGATGCATGGCCCACGCATGATAAGGACACCAACCTTCCCCACCAAAGCACGCTGCAAGGCCTCGGCATGTGGTCCGTACGGTTGCAGGTGGCAGTCAGAGCTGAAGGGTTCCAGAAAAGGGATGTTTGTGTGAGTGCGTGTTGTGTTGCATCTCCCACAACTAGGAAAGGAAACACTTAGCCTTGCCCAGCTGCCTCTCCCAGGCTCAGACACACCCCTCATCCTCTGTGCTCTGACAGGACCCCACTGCCTCCTGCCTCCCAGCCGAGCCTCTCTGGATCTTCCGCCAGAGCCCAGAGGAGCACTCCACCAACGTGACTTGATAAGCAGAGTGTTCTTCCTCCCAGACACTAAGATGACCCCAGGTCCTGTGTGTACAAGGCACCAGGACACCTGTTCTGCCCGACACGGCTATGTGGCCTCAGTGTCCCCCTCTGTGTGATTGGCACCAGGACCCATGCTGTGTCTGCCTTGCAGGGGTGACGTGGAACCAATGTTGGTTTGGAGATGCCACAGGGAACTGAAGAGTTACCCCAGTCTTAGGATGAACTGTAACTAAGCCCAGATGCGGTAAGGCCAGAAGACAGCGGAGCACGTGAAGTGCAGACCCCTCACTTCTCCAGGAGTACGGAGGGGGGTCCTCGAGGAATTAGAAGTGGAACTGTGTTTGGAGGACGAGAAGACAGTAGCCCAGGCAACACGGGGACATGGAGAGGGAGGGGGGTTCACGTATGGCTAGAAGATGAAGTGACGGTAATCCCCAGTGAAATGGGTGCCTGGAGAGCTGGGTTTCTTTGCTCATCTCTCAAAGAAGGCACAGGCTCCCCTTCCCCATCTCCATCCAGTGTGCTTGCAGACTTCACAGTTACACCACCCCAGACCTCTCTCTCCCTCCCTCCCTTCCAGGAGGCCACCTCGGTGCCCAGAGGTGATCCCGTTTTGCATGTTGACTCATGTTCCAGTGCCTCTGTTCTAGGTCACTCTGTCCCCAATGAGTCTAACCCTGGCTGGGCATCAACCACCCATGGCTTCTCAACTTGACCTCCTGCCCTCACTCTGGCCAATCCTACCTCTGGCAGCACCTGAGGGCCTGAGCTGCCTACAGGAGGAGAGCAGTCCTTTGACTGTCCACAGGCCATAGACCCAGCCATCCTCACTGACTGCTCGCTCCCATCTGGCCCTCTATGAAGAGCAAAGCTCTGGGACCAAGCACTGCCCTCCAGAGCGCCCCAGCTGATGTGGAAGCAGAAAGCAAGTGGCAAGAATTCTATAGCCCAGAGCACAACAGTCTTGGCTGCAAGTACTGGGATGCAAGAGAGCGACATCCTGGCTAAGGGCAGAGAAGGGTGTCCAGGTGAGAGGGCACCTGGCTTGGGTCTCCACAATGGATATGCAAAGCCAAGTCCAGAGGGAAAAACCATGAGAGAATTCTAAAGAAAAGTTGGTAGGGTAGTGCTGGTGGCAGAAGGACAGAAGATAGAGCTGGAAAGGTGAGCTAGCCTAAGATGTACTTCATCCTCTAGGTGCCCGTTGGTAAGGGCTTTGGGCCAAGGTTAAGTGTACTATCCATTGGTTGGGCTGCAAAGTACTATCTCATTGTAGTTACAATTTGTGTTTCTCTAAGGACAAATGGTTTTGGGCATCTTTTCATGTGTTTATCAATCATTTGTATGTCTTTAGAAAAATGTCAATTCAGATCCTTTGCCCATTTATATCTAGGTTACTTTTTCTTATTGAATTGTAACGGTTCTTTACATATTGTGGATATAATCTCTTATCAGGTATATGACTTATAGACATTCCCTTTCATTCTTCTTCCATTTCAGCCACTAAAGCGGCCTCTTGTTCGTCTTCCTTATTCCCATGCTCTCCTGCAACCCGGGAGCCCGAGTAATCTTCTAAAACATAAATCAGCTTATATTTCTGTGATACGACCTTTCAAAAACAGTACTCCAAAGAAATCACTCCCCTGCTCAAAAAGATGAGTAAGAAAATAACCTCCTTCTGTGAATTCTCCTCACTATTAGGATGAAGTCCAGGGTCCTTTCTCCAGCCTGTGAAGCCCTAAGTGAGTCTACTTCTGCCTGCTTCTCCACTTTCCTTCCCAACTGTCTCTGCACCCCTGTCACCTCCCACAACACACATGTACTTTCAGAATCTCCACTCTCTTGCACACTCAATGCCCATTGCATTCCAGAAGGCTTCCTCTCTCCTCTTCCCCTGGTCAACCCCTTGCACCTGTACCAGGTTAAATGCTGCTTCCCTGAGCAGAACGACAATGAACTTTCACCTGCCTTAGGTCCCTTTGACATAAGACCAGAAGCACTCATCAAACTCACCACACTTTGGTTTGGGGAATTGCTACTTGATGGCTTTGGGGCTGAAATCTGCAGAAGGACCGGGCCACCTTGCTATGTGTCCAGCATCCAACAGAGTGTCTGCAGAGACAAGTGGCAGAATGCAAGTCCCCACTGGCCCCCAGGGACTGAAGCATGAACCGAGGGGACATGGCTCCTTCTCTGGGAATGTGATCTGCCCAGATAAAGGCAAACCTGAGAAAGCTTATTTAAAGAGCATCCATTATAATTCTGTCCTCCCCTGTATAATCTATCTGTACACTGTTATTCTCAACAGATTTGGAAATCACAAAATTTACCATTTCACCTCAAAGTCCTTGTTGATGTTGGGTTGTTAAAGAGTCATCAAAATCACCCCCACAGTTCATCAGCAGTCCACCAACCTTCTTTCCCTCCTATTACCCAAAAAAGAACAAAGGACCATATTTCCTAGAGCTTGGGAGAAATCCATTGCCTTTGTTGTTGTTTTTTTAAGTTTTATTGTAAGAATGACTTTCTAAGAGGCCTTTGAAGTATAAAGTAGCCACCTTTGCTAACCCTAATGTTCTTGTGGATTTTCCCCTTGGGTCTGACAGGAATCAAGAAAGGGCTGAAAAGGGCCTTTCAGTGATCATTCTGGATAGGATAGGTCCAGAGGGTGATTAAGGTTCATACAGATATTCTGTGACGGAGTTAGCACCACAGCGAGGTCCCTGGACCCCTCCCTCTTTCATGCCCTTCCTCCTTTGTCTCCATGTACCCTTCACTTGGAAATAGTACCCCGGTTTTCCAGTTCTGCTCCCAGAAACTCCCCTTTCCCACACTCTCGGTCTTTTTCTTTAAGTTGTCCGGTACTTTCCCAGAGGTGGAGCATGAGACCCATATGTCAAGCAACGAACACTTCACATTCATCTGCCCAGCGTGATTGGTTTAGAATTGGACATGTGACCCAGTGAGAGCCAATGAGATGCAGACAGACTGTGGTACTGCCTATCCGAGGCTCCCGTTCTACCCGAGGCTCTGCTTGAAGGTGAGTGCAAATGCTGGAGCCGTTGCAGCCATTCTGTGAATGAAGCTGAGAGGGACAGAATTCACACACAAGCAGGCCCGTGTCCTCGTTGGTCTGAGCCCTTTCCCAGGCCCGGGGCAGCTGGGCCTGCAGGCAACACATCTTCACCTGCCATCCTTGTAGTGATGCATGTTGGTGAATTTGCTCAATTGCAGGTTCCTGCCACCTGAGCAGAAAGCATCCTGCTGAGTGAACTTGAACTTCACTGGCCTCCGTCCCCTATACCCACACCTGCTGCGGGTACAGGGGACTCTGGGTTGTGGCTGCAGCTCATGCGGGTGAAGGGGGCTCCGCTGAAAACGCCCGAGCATCCTGCAGCCTGCTGTGGTCTCGCTGCCCCACCTAGCCATGGCAACCGTCAGCGCCCTCGCCACCCGTCTCTAACTGGAGTGTTCTTGCATTTCGGGAGGACTGCTTCTTCCTCGGAAGGTCCCATGAGCTACAGTGAGTTTCGCTGTCTGCCTCCCCTGCCTCATCAGGCGACAACCTTCAATCCCCACCCCCTGCACACTTGCCGAGCGCACTGGAGCATGGGGTGTGGGTTCTCCCTCCCTCCCTTGCCTCTAGTCCTGAGGTCATTCATGGTGGGGAAGGGGAGCTGCTGGCTCGGGTCCACTCCATCCCATCACTACTTCCTGAGGTCTCCCTTCGGCTACCCTTGAAAGGTCAAAGGAGGACACAGACACTTGTCTCCGTGTTGCCAGAGCGCCCTCCCCAAGGCTATGAAACAAACAAGCCTTTTATTCTCCAGGTGACATCGGCCCTCAGCACGGCCTAGGTGACTGGTCCCCATCTCCTGCTGGAGGCTTTTCAACCACTTAACACGGGTTTTCAATTTCCGCTGCTTATGCACATACATCTCCATCCCTGCGAATGGATTGCCACGGGACTTTCCTCTCCAAAATTCTGATGGACGGCATTTTTACCCGGGAATGATCCCTAAGTTAAAGTGATATTCACCAATATTCATTATGTGGTAATGGCATAGAGCACCAGATCAAAAATTCATGGCAAACACACTCTGCAACATTCTCCTCCCTGAATGGGTGCAGAGCAAATATATGACTCCATGTATATGTGTGTGTGCACACACACCCTGTGTGTGTATGTATGCGGTGCACTTGTGCATACACATTCACACACACAGGCAGCCCATGTTACACCTTCTCCCTCAGATTCGGTCCAGTGGCATCGCAGGAACCAACCAGTCCAGGGACAGGCCTGGGTGACAGGATTTCTCATCCAGGGGGCTGGCAGGTGTGAATTTAGAAGAAAGGAAGAGCCAGGAGCAGGGCAGTTGGTTTCTCCTACTCTCCGGCTCTAGCACCAGCCAGGAGCCCATTCATCAATTCCACAGCCCATTCAAACCCTTGGTGTGGCCTGGTGGGGAGCAAACACATCCTAGGAATGTCTGCTCTCCCTGGTGGAGGGAAGCAGGGGGGATGGGGGGTTGGGCTGGGCTTCAGTGCCAGGGTCCTGTCAGCCAGAGCCCAGGGCCCGGACCCATGCAAGCGAGAGCAGTGAACCCCACAGAACCCTCCCAGGAGCTTTAAGTCAAAAGCGTTTGTTGAAAAAAAAAAAAAAGACTCTACAAGTTATGACAAAGATCCTTGCTCCTCGTCCCCACAGGTAGCAAGAGAAGAGAGGGCCCTTGGGTCTTTCAAACCCTGAGGGCCCCTCCTTTCCTGGCTGGACCTCTCTTCTTTGTGTCTTGGCCACCTGACTGTCCACCCCGACCCCACCTTTGGAGCATTCCCCAGCAAGTCGTTTTATGTACTCCTTTCCGATCCTTACGCCTCGAATCTGTTTTTATTTTCCTGTAATCATGGCCAGAAATGCCGGTGCAATGGTAAACAGAAGTGGGCGGGGAGTCGGGGATCGAGTCCCGCCTTTCTGACTGTCTTTTAGCCGTTATGATCCTTCACCACCATTGTCAAGCAGCCCCCGAGCTCCGTGTCAAGAACGCAGGAACACTGTTGCTGTGGTGTGAAAGCATTTGGTTTTCATTTTTTCATATATATATATGAAAAATACATAATTTCATATGTATATGAATATATATGAAATTATATATTATATATATATATACACACACACACATATTTCTTCCTCCTTTTGACACACAGGAAAGAGAGCCCTAAATCCTTGCACCTTACTACTTCATGGGTCTTCTGTCCCCAGTTATGCCTCTGGGTCACTCTTGGCCAGTCTTTCAGGGGAAGTGCTGCCCGGCCTTCTGTGGTTTGGTTTATTGTCTGGGCTGCTTTCTGCCAGTTTGCTCCACCATGAGGGAAGGGTCTTTAAAGACTTGAATTATTTACCAGGGGGATATAGGCTGTTGACAATCAGAGCTGCGGTTTTTGCTTATATGCAAATATATTTATATATATAAATACTGAAATACTCCTCAACTAAGATTTCTCTCAACCCCAGGGCTCCTTGGGTTGGCGACTGAGCACGCGTGCCACAGAGAGAGCACAAAGGAGTGGACATGAATGGTGCATCCCCACTAGCACCTCCTGTCACTGGAAGTGTCCCCAGGTGAAAGTACACCCCTCCTCTCCTCCACCCACTAGCATGCTTGTTCTAATCCCCTCAAGGTCAAAGGGAGTGCTAACCTTCACCCTTTCCCATTCCAAAAGTTTTATGGGTGAAGTTGCCAAGTTCACAAGGAGGGAGAAAAGAAAAAAGTAGGGAAGCAATAACTCTGAGCAGAAGGGACAGATGAGGCACTATGGGGATAAGGGTGCAGCCTTGGGGACAGAAGCCCTTATGAGGAGGGTCTCTCTGGCAGGGAGGGAAGGCGGGCAGGGAGAGCAGTTAGAATCTTAGCCAGAGTTCAGACTGCAGAACAGTCTCACACCTCAGCCCAGAAATCTTGAAACACAGGTATAGGACAACCACTTTCCAGGGCTTCACCTCTTTCACCTGCTCCAGCCAAGAAACCTCAGGTGCAAGTGGAAACGTGCCATCTGAGTGCAGAGGATGAAAGCAAAGCCAAAACCCAGGAAATCAGTCCCAAGGTGAGTTCGTGGACTCTTGGAAATATCCCCCAACCAGAGTATCCATGTTCTCACTTTTAAAACTGAGAGAGTTGGATGACAGTTGCTACTTAAAATATACGACATGCAGATAAATTTGAATTTCAGGTAAGCAAGGATTAATTCTTTTGTAGAAGTATGTACCCAATACTTCATGAGACATGCAAACACTAAGGTATTTTTTATTTTATTATATTATATTATATTATGTTATATTTTATTTTATTTTATTTTATTTTATTTTATTTTGAGGGAGAGAGAGAGCAGGGGAAGGGCAGGGAAAGGAAGAGAGAGAATCCCAAGCAGGCTCCACACTGTCAGAGCAGAGTCCAATGTGGGCTTGATCTCATGAACCTTCAGATCATGACAAGCCAAAATCAAGACTTGGAGGTTTAACCAGCTGAGCCACCCAGATGTCCCAATTTGGTTTACTGTTTACCTGAAATTCAATTTTAACTGGGCATTCCATTTTTTCCCCTTTTCTTAAATCTTGCCAGATTTCAGTCAGACAAAATGTCCAAGACTTCTTTGAATTCTGCCATCCTCTATTTCCTGTATCCACCCCGAAAGGAAACACACCCACACACCCACATGGTCGTGCATAAAGGGACGGGCACACAAGATGAGAAGTACTGCCCACTGAGGAGAAGGTTGATATAGGGACAAAACCAAGTGATCCAAGATTTGTTAAAAAAAACACTCAGTTCATCAGCAGTTAAGGCTAATGCATTAAGCCTGGACATCTCTACTTGACGTCCGGACCATCCAATGCCAGGGGGCAACTGGGAAACCCCAATTCATGGTTAAAATGATAAAATTCTGTGTTATCTGTCTTGGTAACCCCAGAAACTGACACTTATACCAAAAGGGGAAAAAAGGCTAACACTCTGTGTGACAAATTGTATTCATATTTTTGTCTAAACCACTAATTATTTTACCTGTATGAAATCCCTCCATTATTTTCATTGCTGGAAAATCACAGGGTGGTAAGTACTGCTGGCACCTGTCACAGACAAGGCGTAAACAATGCGATACAGTAAAACCTTATATAGCACGGCGCACACAATAGTGGCTTGCTGGGCTCACCAGTAAAACAAAACATCAAAGCAAAAAAACGTTAACCAAAGGTAGCCTGTAAGGAGAAACGTGGCAAGTGAGGTTGAAGACTGAATTACTAATATCCCTGGACAACAGACTTCACAGATAAGACCGAGTGGGAGGGAAAGGTCCGGGAGAGGGGGCTGACAAGGAGCTGTCAAGATCCAACCAGAAAGAGCTCCTCAACGCCTCTGCTCATAGGATGGGAGGCACAGTCCTGCACATCTGGTTAGCACTTTACAGTTTACAAATTGTTCTTCGGATCTGCCCCCAACTCCATACAATAGGACAAAAACCTGCCATTCTCCAGGAACGAACTCTTGGAGAGGTCTGTGATTTGTGATTTGGAAAAGGGTACTGAGATTAGGGCACAGTTGGTGAATACGCATAAAACAATGACTAAAACATGTTTTAAATAGCTCATAGAGTACCCAGGTTAGCTAGAGGGACACCCATTTATCAAATCACCATACTAATGAATGTCTAATTACAAACAGAGCTCAAGAATAGGACTGGGCTCTGGGTAAGCATGTGGGAGAAGAATTTGACCTAGCTTCAGGGCGATAGGAGAGGCTTCCCTTTGGGGGTGATGCAGAGCTTAGACCTAAATGGGGTTGGGAAATGCCTTCCAGTTGAGAGCAGAGTCCTGGGCAGACACAGCCTGGTGACTCACATACAGAGGGAAACAAGGAAGCTTAGAGAGAGGGGGAAAGATTGGGGTAAGACAAGGAGGGCCAGCAAGTGCCAGACATTTCAGGGTCCCAAAGGCCATGCTAAGGTTTGAGAAGCCATGTTAGGCAAGGAAGTGACAGCTTTTTTTTTTTTTCTTCAGAGTTCTTTGCAGTGTTGCCTTCTCTACCTCACTACCAGGATCTAGGCAGAGTCCCACCTTCCTTCCAGGTGTAGAGGAATTTCCTGGGTCATCAAAAGTAGGTTTGCTATCAAGAAGTGAGTCAGATGTGACTTTGCAAAGCCTCTGTTGGAAGTGTGTCCCTCCCGCTGGTGGCCAACAGGTTACATGGAAGAGAAGTCTTCGGTGGATGCAAACCAGTGAGTGGCGTCTACTGAAAAGCTGTTCATCCTCAGGGTGGCACAGCTTTGGTCCTTGCTCAAGTGGAGACTAGGGGCCTCTTGGTCATCAGCCAGGAATACAGGTCATGATGAGAAGGCTGGGATGTCTCTGCTCCCTACTGCTGGGCCCCTGAAAATTTGGTCTCTTTGTCCTAAGCTCCAACTTCTCTCTTTCTCTCATGATAGCCCCTTTATCTCCACCCATTCCTGCCATCTTGGAAATTCTTTTCAGTTTCGAATATGGGAAGCTTTTATTTATAGGCATCCTTCCAAATCTATTGCCCATGCATATAACTCCTTTCCATCCCTCATCTGCTTAGTTTTGGGTTCTCAACAACTAGATTTCTTTTCCTCTGCACTCTGTGGTGTGTATCATTCTTATTCTGAGGCTGTGAGTGTGAAGTGCCTGGATGAATGAGTTAAACTCAGGAGGTAGAAAGAAATAATGTTATTCTATTACAACAAGACTTTCCATTCACAAAGACCCATGCTGGACACATCATGGAAAATGGTGGCATAAGAGTGGATTGGTTGGTAGTTACTGCATCATTCTAAAAGAGGGAGACGGCGACTTAGACTGGTGTAATGGCACTGGACAAGGACAGTCCACATTCCATATAGGTTATGAGGTAAGACATTGATATTTGGCAATATTCTGGATATGGAAAGCAGGGGGAGAAATGTGTCAGGAGGACCTAACTCTCCTTCAAAGCTGGATGGCTTGGGGGTCCTTTACTGGAAAGGAGAAACTAGAGGTGAAAAATCATAAGGTTTTCTTTAGAACACGCTGAGTTTGAGGTACATTAGAAGCATTTAAGTAAAGATGGTAACTGGCCAGAGATAGGAGCCCAGTGCTCAACAGAGAGGTATTCACTGCAGATAACAATGTGGAAGCTATAGGTGTATATATAACTAGTAAGAGAAACAATAAAGGATACCCAAGATATTTCCTACCCTTTCTCAGTTTTGCTTGGGCACATCTCCTTTATTGAAATACTAGTATTTCACAGTTAAATAAAAGCTATTGAAAAGGAGATTATAGAGTGATAGAAAAAGAACCAAGAGGATGTGCCATCACAGAATCCAAGGGAAGAGATGATTTCAATGATGAGGCATTGGTTATCAGTGACTCTGCTAAGGGTCAAGGGAAAAAAGAATTTAAAACAGCCATTGGATTTAGGAACATGGAGGTCATTAATGAACTAATGACATTGTTAGTAGAACGATGAGGGCAGAAGCCAATAACGTGAACTTCATTGTGACTTGGGGGTGTAGAAATGGGACTGAAGAGTGCAGATGTCACAGACCATTCTTCACAAAAGTAGAGGCCACTCTTTCCGCCAGCTTTGCTATGGCCAGAAGAATAGCAATAAGGTAGGGACCAGCGGAAGATGTGGAATATAGGAAGGAGTGTTTATTTGCTTGCTTGCTTATTTTGAGATAGAAAATTTGAGTGTGTTCATAGCCATGAGGAAGGCCCCTGGGGCAGAAAGAGTAATTGTAAAAATAAGAAAGGGAAGGGATAATATACAAATAGTATTGGGTTTCTGTACATATAGGGGCAGTGGCATCCAAATCTTAGGAGAGTGATGGGAAAAGAATACACTCTGGAGAGGTAGATCCACCCTGGATCCAACAGTAAAGGACGGAGGAAAGAAAGGATCTGCACAGGTGTAGGTGGCTTAGGGCTTGGTACTGGGATGCTTACCCCCTGTATGATGTCTTCTACATTTTAAACAAAGCAGGAGGAGGTACCATCTGCTAAGGGGGATAAGTCAAACTTTGAGTGGAGTAGGCATATTTTGAAAAAGTCTGTAAGAATAAGAAAGCAAATTAATCTGAGAAACCGAGCAAAAGAGCCTTTCATATTTGAAAGATCTAGGGTTGGTGATCATGGTGGAAATAGAGAAGCTCGTGAGCCAAAAGTGGGATGGTTGACTTGGCCTCCATCTGTTCGCCCAAAGCATAGAGGCATGCATCTATTCCTGAATCACGTAAACCTTATCAGTCTAAATAAGATGACAATTTTGTAAGTGGTTACACATAGCTAGTTCTATCTTCCCAGCTAACGTCCACACTCTGAGAACATAATTCCTTTGTACTTTGCCTGGTCCCTTTTCTACTATCTTCCTATGGTTCTAGGCAGAGAGCACATCAATGGCATTCAAACAAAAAAACAAGTAAAATTCATGGAAGCATTTTGAAACCTTGGCAGTGTGCAAGAAAAAACTGAGTATTTACATTATTACTGTATCAATAGGGAGGTCTAGTGTGGATGAGGTCAACAATGTGCTTTTCCAGTGTCTTAATTTGTTTTTCAAAGTGCATTCATATACATAGCATCTTACTTACCCATAAAATCACTAATGAGGTGGGAATTATTATCCTCATATTCAGTCCAGGAAACAAGGGTGAGGAGCTAGTTGAAGGTTACAGAAAAAGGGTGTATCAGAACTGAAAGTGGGTTCAGGTCTTGGCACACCAAGGGGGAACTAGTTCCATCAGTGCCCAAAGACACCAAAACTTGAGAGTATCCGATGTGGATTAACCAACATCAAAATTGAGACTAGAGGATGAACCTCTAGACTCTGGCTTTGTTTGTTTGTTTGTTGCTGTTGTTGTTGTTTTGGTGCATAATTTAGTTTACAAATATCCAGATACATACTTGGCCAAGACTGAGAGGTGCAAAGGGATAGCCACAGACTATAGAGAACCACCTTCCACGGCTTCCCTTCCTCCTGCAAGGACAAAACCAGCTGCGGATTGTATTTGTCTAAAATTGTCCTCTTCATTTAACACTTTTGGGATAAACCTGATGAGGCAAAAGGTCTTTCTGGGGAAAGGACAATTTCCTGCATATGTAGAGGCCAGAACCACATAATGCCTGGCTACCGACTATGAATCTAAAACTAATCTCAGAGAGCCTGAGGCTGGTCAGAGGAACCCAGTAAAGGCATCATTTTTCAATGAGCTTTGAAATAAACGCATCGTCCACACAAGACGTGCACCTCCCATGTCCATTAATGTTTTGCCAGCATTAGCAAGGAAAGAAATATCCAAATAACTTTCAAAACAGAAAAAGGTCTCTGAAAGTTCCAAGGATAAAAAATAGTAAGACGACCATTGGACAACCCAGAACAAAATGCCAAGGACTTGACAGGTCTATTTTTCAGAAACGAATCAGGAAGAAGGTCTCCACTTAGAAATTGGGACTGATATTGGATGGTGAAAGCAAGTCTCGTTTGCCTTCAAAAGAGTTCTTTTTTTATCAGTGTGAATCCAGGAATCCATATCGTGCTTTGGAAGATGTCCTTGAGTTTCAGGGAGAAATTAGTTCCATGCATTCAAAGCTAGAATATGACTGAGTCTATTCCATTTCTTAAATGTCTAAGAAATATCAAGAGGATCTATTAAGCTAAAGGACTCATGTTAATGCAACATTAGAGAACTTGATTAGAGCCCAGCACTCAGGAAAATCATTTTCAGCTTCGCACATGCTACATTGCACATGTAATATGTTGTGTTTGATGTTATTTGTCATTTATTAAATGTATATGCTAATATGAAGTGTTCCATTTTCTGACTACGGGTGTTAAAAAAAAGTTCACTATCTCTTCACACTCAAGCCTAAGAAATATGATTTCCTCAGCCCTTCACTGAGCCAAGGCTGAAGGTCAAAGGAGCATTTCTTCAAATATGTCCAGGCGATTGTAACTGAACCAGACACCGCCTCTGCCCTCCAGAGGCTTATAGTTCAGTGGGGAGAAAGAGATGTGGAAAACTAATTAAATATAATATGCCAAATGCAATAATATGTCCATATCAAATGCATCAAGAGAGAGAGAAAGAAAAAAAAAAGAGATTCATCCAGATGGGGGTTTGGAAAAGACTCGTATAGGGTAGGCAGCATCTAAGCTGGGCATATGGAGTAGTGATTCTGGTTTAAATAGAAGAAGAAAAAATTGAGGAACAATTCTCAACATTTTTTAAAAGCAACAGATTGTCAGAGTGAGTTTCTTATGGATTTGATGTATGAAAAATATGCAATGGGCATAAAGGAAAATGTGTTCTTCAACTCCCGATATTGTCATTTGGAGATTAATATTAAAGAGTCTAGAGAGATGACGGTGAAAAGGACTCATAAAGAGATTTTCTTCTCCAATAGGCACTATCCCAGGGTGAGTCCCATTGCATCGTGCTCCTGACCTCCCTTCACCTGAGAGTAACACACAAGTCTGGGGTCTGTTGTCACTTTGAACCAGGGGTAGGAAAAAAATGTCGCCAATGAATAAAGCTTAAGGGGATGACAGTTAACAAAAACTAAAGTTGCCTTTTGATTATGTCACAAGTCTCGCTTGTTTAAGATACCAGTTACAGGGGCACCTGGGTGGCTCAGTCGGTTGAGTGTCCTACTCTTGATTTCTGCTCAGGTCATGATCTCATGGTTCCTGGGTTAGAGCCCCACAGACAAATTCCTCACTCACAGAGTACGATCTGTTTGGGATTCTCTTTCTCTCTCTTGCCCCATCCTGCTCGTGCTTACTTTCTCTCAAAATAAATATTAACTTTAAAAAAAGAAGATACCAGTTATATAAAACAATGCAAAACGTTTCTTCACATTTAAAAATGTAGCATAATATTCTGTGCTATTGTTTATTTAACAATGTTCCTATAGTGTTCATTATTCATCTATTTAGGGTTTTTCTTTCCTACTTACAATGTTTCGATGAATATTGTTGACTATATCTTGTGCTGATTTTTACTTCTTCTCTATGATAAATCTTGCAAGTGCAATCATACAGGCAAAGTTCTCTGCCTTTCAAATTAGTTGACTTTCTTTAAACTATTTAAATATTCTTTATTAATTATTTCTATTAGACTGCTTGAATTTTCTTATTGATTATCAACATTCTCATGTATTTTTAGAGTAATCCCCACCATATTCAATGCAAATATTTTCTTACAGCGTCATTTGAAATGTTTCTAGATTATATCCATTTTGAGAATGTTGGTAATTTCAAATTTACCCATCTTGTCTCTGTTTTAATGTAATTATTGAAATAAATTTTGTGATTCCTTTTGATACTCTTAAATTTTATCACTCTCTTGCTCCTTCTGGTATGAGGTGTGTGTGTGTGTGTATGTGTGTGTGTGTGTGTGTGTGTGTACGCTAATGTGCATTTAGGTCTTTAATATGTCTTAAGTTCATTTTGTGACTTTTGTAAGTTAGATACTTAACATGTAGCACTAGTTCTCCCAACTTCTTGAATGTCCCTTTCTCTTTCCACTGATTTCAAACATTAGTGCTTGACGTAGCTCCAATATATGCAAGGATCTATTTCTGGAATTTTATCTATTCCATCTATTTTATATTCTTAGGCAACACCTTACTTCTTTAATAATTAGAGCTTCATAAATTTGATATCAGGTGGTGAAAGTCCATGCTTTTGATCATCTCTTTCAACCTGCATAGCTGTCCATGAGCATTTATCTTCTATTTGAATTTTAAAATCTGCCTGTCAATTTCCATAATGATATCACCATAATCTTGACTGGTGTTACATTGTATTTTTACATAATTTGGGGAGAAGCAACATCTTCCATTCATCCATTTATATTCAAACCTTTATTTATTAAATGTTAGATTTTTTCATAAAGTCCTATCATAGTTATAATTAGATTTATTTACTCTCAGATGCAATATTCTATAGATTTTTGTTGTTCCTATTTTGAACAAGATGCATTGCACTTGGTTAGCACTGATATAGAGGAAAACTTTTGACTTTTGCGTATTAATCTTATATCCGGCCACTTTGCTGAAATCTTATATCAGTATCAGTGGATTGTTAATGGATATCCTCAATTGTTGATAGAATCTCCTGGATTATTTAAAGTAGTTAATTATGTCATATTCAAGGAAAGACAGCTTTTTTTTCTTTCCAACTTTATTTCTCTGTTTTTCTCCCTTGCTAATTGGATACAACATCTAGTTAAATGTTGACTAATGATAAGCATTTTTATGTTTCCTAATTTTAATGGAAATGTGTATGTTTAACCAATACTTTGTGTATTTTCTGTATTTCTTCATATTTCCTTTTATCCCTAGCTTATTATTTTCATCATGATGTGATGGCAGATCTTTTTAATATTTTTGGACAGCTATTAAGATAAATAAATGGCTTTCACTACTTTACACTGTTAATGTAGTCAATTACAATAATAGATTTTATTATGTAAAAACTTCCAAATTTACATCTCTAACCATATATTTTCTCTTCGCCTCTAAACTTGTTATAACCAACTGCTTCTTGACAACTCCACTTGGATGAACAATTGACTTCCCAAACTTAATGTGGCCCAAACCAAACTCTTAATTTAAATAATTGGTAACACCATCTAACCAGTTGCTCAGGGAAAAACACTGGAGTCATTTTTGGCCCCTTGCTTTCTCTAATATATCATATGTAATCCATTCATAAACCTCATGGGCTCTACTTTCAATTTGTCTGGAATTGCAACCATCTCCACTTTTACTTCTCTGGACTGAATCACCAACACTTCTCACCTGGGTGGCTTTAATAACTTCTAGCTGGTCACCATGCTCTCATGTTTACTCCCTTCATTCTATTCCCAAACCACAGGGATTCTCATGATGTCCTCTAATCCCAACGTTCACTCCCTTCCTATCATACTTAAAATCCAAAATTATTCCCGTAGCCTGTAAAACACAACAGTCTGGCCCACAGCTCTCTCGACATCTTACTCTACCACTGGGCTTCATCAACATTAGTCACAATGCTGTTCCCCTGTGTACCAAACACACCCACTTCAGGGTTTTCACAGTTGCTGTTCCTCTGTGTGGAAAACTCTTTCTACAGCTACTCACGTGGCTTTCTTCCTTCATTCAAGTGTCTCCTGAAATATCACTGAAAGCAACTTCCCTTGACCACTCAGTCTCTATTTCTTTACCCTACTTTGATTTTCATCATTGCCTGACATCATATTATATATCCTAATCTTGTTCACTGCTGTGTCTCCCATTAAAACACAAATTCCTAAGGAGATTTTCTGTCTGCTTTACTCATTTCTCTATTCCCGCTGACTAGAACAATTAAATTGTATCCAGACCCTGCCTCATGTTCCCTAGGGAGGGGAAAAACACCCCCATTTAAGAATCATTGCATTGAATGCTTATACTAGAAAAAACTAAAGGTCTCGAAGTCAATAATCTAAGCTTTCACCTGAAAAAAATAAAAAGCAATGAGTGACTGGGACACCTGGGTGGCTAAGTCAGTGAAGTGTCCAACTTTAGCTCAGGTCATGATCTGACGGTAGGTGAGTTTGAGCCCAGCATCGGACTCTATGCTGACAGCTCAGAACCTGGATCCTAGAGTCTGGGTGGGATTCTGTGTCTCCTTCTCTCTCTGCCCCTCCCTCATTCACACTCTGTCTGTCTCTCCCTCAAAATAAATAAACATTAAATAAAAACAATGGGTGATAACAATGAATGACAAATCATAAGACATATGCACACACATGTACAGCAAAAAAGCTGACCAAGAAAAAAGAGGGAAGATATATATGACTGACATTGGGAGTAAATTACAGAACATCCCTAGAAAACTGAAGAAAGAAATGAATAGGTATATTATTATTGTTGTTGTTATTGTTCTTAGACAAAATTAACTTCAAGAGCATAGAACATGTTTGCCGGAGATAAAGGATAAGACAGAGCAATTCCACATACGTATGTGTACGATAACAGACTTTCAAAATACACAGAACAACACTGACAAAATTGAAAAGGGAAACAGACAAATCCAAAATTATAGTTGGAAATTTAACCCTTCTACTCAGTACCTGATAGAATGAGTAGACAGAAAATTGGCCAGGACATAGAAGACATGAACATCATCATCAACCAACTCAACAATTATAGACACTCCATCCAAAATAGTAGAATGCATGTACTTTCCAAATACTCAGAGAATAATCACCAAGTTAGACTATATCTTGGGCCATAAAAGAACAGCTAATAAATTTAAAAGAATTGAAATCAGGACACCTGGGTGGCTCAGTCAGTTGATCGTCCAACTTCAGCTCAGGTCGTAATCTCACAGTTCATGAGTTCCAGCCCCACATCTGGTTCTGTGCTGACAGCTCAGAGCCTGGAGCCTGCTTAAGATTCTGTGTCTCCAGCTTCCTCTGCCCCTCCCCCAGTCACACTCTATCTCTCCAAAATAAATTAATTAAAAATATTTTTAAAAAAGGATTGAAATCACAGCAGTTTCTCTGACTTCAACAAAATTAAATTAGAGAGTCTTAAAAAACAGTATTTGCAAAAATCATCAAATATTTGGAAAATTGGATAAAACTTAGAGATCATAGCAGAAATCACATGAAAAATTAGAAAATACTTTTAATATGAATGAAAATAAAATTACACTATATCAAAATGTGTGGGAAACAGCTAAAATAGTACTTAGAAGGAAATTAGAAGCTTTGGAAACTGGTATTATAAAAGAAAGATGTTTGAAAATCAATGATCTAAGCTCCTAGCTTAAAAATGTGCAAAACCAAAAGCAAATTAAAATCAAAGTAAATACAAAATGGGATCTTAAAAAGATAAGTGCAGTCAGATTTCATTAGTAAACAAACAATAAAAAAAGTAAAATTAGAACTTTAAAAAAACAGTAAATTTGATAAATTTAAAGGTTTACTAATAAAAAAAAAAACAGAGAAAACAGAGATTAACAATAATATGAAAAAAGGGAGACCACCTCATTTCCTACAGGCTTTAGGGAATATTACCAACAATTTTATAGAACATAAATTACTAAAACTGACTAAGGTAGAAACAGAAAATATGAACAGCTCTCTGTATCTACTGAAGATATTGAATTCATCAACTAAAAACTTTCCCACAAAGGAAACTCCAGGCCCTGAGATGTTTTCTATTAACTTCTATGAAACATATAAGAAGAAGCAACACCAATCCTACACAAACTAATGTAAAACTTTGAAGAGGGGGAAACACTAACCTATTCATTTTATGAGGCCAACATTACCCATACACCAAAACAACAACAATAACAACAACAAACAGGAAAGAAAACTAGACATCAACATCCCTTGTGAACACAGGCTTTAAAATCTTTAACAAAATATTAGTGAGACGCCTGAGCGGCTCAGTTGGTTAAGAATCTGACTGCTGATTTCAGTTTAGGTCATGATCTCACAGTCATAAGATCGAGCCCCATGTTAGGCTCCACCATGGGCATAGAGCCTCAAGATTCTCTCTCCTTCTTCCCAACCTCTTTAAAAAATATATTAGCAAATTGAATTCAGTAATATGTAATGATTATAATAAAACTGTGATCAATTGGGATTTATCCTCCTTAAAGGAGAATACGCAGAGAGGCCCTACTCTTCCCATGATGGCTGTTGTCCTGCACACAATATCCTTTATCTCTGGACTCCACACCTACCCTGACCAGGCTACTCTTTTTCTTGCCCATTGACTGGGATCCACTATAGCTCAGCCCTATCTGGACCACATCCAAATCCTAACAACGGAACTTTCACTCTGCCTTTTATACATCAGTTAAGTTTGATCAATATTTTCTCATCTGTGGATAAATAGTCCATAAAGGTTCAAAAACAACCTTGTTCAGACAGTCAGAGCTTGTGTTCCATGATGTCTTTGAGCAAGATGTTGCCATTCCCTGCTTTATCCCATTCCCCGCTTTTATCAGGCTTATTGAAGTATGATTGGCAAGTAAAATTGTAAAATATTTAAAGTGTAAAACATGATGGTTTGATATAAGTATGCATCCTTCTATCAAGCTACTTAACACCTCATTTACATTCTATACTCTTGGCAAATTTCAATTATACAAGATAGTGTTATTTATAGTCACCATAACTATAGTTATGTATAGTCTCCATGTTATACCTTAGATTATCAGAACTTCTTCATTTTATAAGTTAAAGTTTATACCTTTTACCGACCTCTCCCTATTTCTCTTATCCACCAATCCCTGGCATCCATCATTCTCTTCTCTATTTTTATGTGTTTGATTTTTTTAAATTTAAGATTCCACATATAAATGATACTATACAGGATTTGTCTCTCTCTGTCTAACTTATTTCACTTAGCATAATGCCCTCCAGTTTCATCTATGTTGTCACAAATGCCAGAATTTCCTTCCTTTTAATATTCCATCATATGTATGTGCCATATCTTCTTGACACATTTATCTATGGACATATACTTAGGTTGTTTCCATGCCTTGGCTATCGTGAATAATGTCGCACAGAACATGTACCCAAACCATTCTACATTTATTTCTCTTCAGAAAAACAAGCTTAATGCATGGAATTCAGAAAATTTGGAAAATTAAATAGCACAAGGTAAAAGAATCAAACAGAGATACTCAGCAATTATATTTGGTACATAGTACTAGTAATATCTAGAAGCCTTAAGTAAATGTATAAGTAATTTTTTTTTACTTTGGTACTATGTTCAGAGGGGACTCTCTAACCCTCAAAGAATAAAGAACTTAATTGTTTTTTCTAATATTTAAGCAATTTCCCAAGAACCATTTATTTCATAAATAATAATAATACCTGTTTCACAAAATAAACAATTTTATAGATTATAGATCTACTTATGATTTTATTATTCTCTTCCATTGGCCTATTTTTGTGTCATCCATTTTTAAACAATGTGACACCATAAATATGTTCTAATACCTGGGGTAAGATTTCCCTAAATATTTTTCCTTTTCACCCTCTTTTTGCTCAATTCACATTTATTCTTCTAGATGAAATATGTGAACAAAATTTTTCAATATGCCAGGGTTCATTTTGAAGACTGAATGGGATTGCATTGCATTTATAAATTGACTTAAGAAAGAAATAGGGTCTTCTTAATCCCATAGTTCCATGTATTAAAATCTTCATTTATTTTTTTTCTCAAAAAATTTTTGCTTTGCTTTATTTCCTTCTAGATACTCCATAGTTTTAAAATTATTCGTATTCAGTATTTCTATTTAATAATTTTGTTTGAAATACCTTGAAAGATAACTAACATTGCTCAACAAGACCCACTGTTGACTGCACCACAAAACATGTTCGTTTCCAGGCGGTGGAGGAAACTTTTCTCCGTGGAACTCCAGAACACAGGAAGCTTTCTCCATTTCCTGGAATCCTACAGTCTCTCCTGTATGTTGTGTTTCCTTTTTGCTTCTTAGCATTGCAGACTTGATTTGTATTATATTAACTGCTTACTCTTTAGTGATTATACCAGGAATGACAGGGAGATAGTTATACTTATCAAGTGGAGATTGCAAAATAACTTCAACTATTTGGGGGTCAATTTCTATATTCTTGACACAATGTCACGTTTTGCATGGGTTTTCTTTGTTATTCATCCTAGGCTTCAATCAACTATGATCATCTTTTACGAATTAGAAAACCAGGGATTTATGCCAGGGATTAAAGGCAGTCTGACTCAAGAGCCCATACCATCAAAATTACACACTTCCCCCCATTCAAAGTAAAGAATTCTGACCCCAAGGTGGATTTTTACCCACACCATCCCTCTACAGCAGTGCTGGAGTATATACTTGCTACAATGGGTGCCTTCATCTCCAATACCTCTTCAATGACTGCTCCAGCTCTCTCTACAGGGTTCTAGCTTCTCCTGAACATGCAGATGAGAAGCTTATATAACTAAAATCTAAGGTAATATAGAGGGTAACATCTTTCTGGAGTCAGAAAGATCCCTAACAAGATACTAATTGCATTCCTTATTATTAATTCTTTGATTATGACTATGTCTGACAAGTTACTAGGCTGCACCTGCGTTGATTTAAACACAGGATTCTCTGCATGTAATCATTCTGATTACTTTCTTTTAATAATGATACTTCTCCCTCTTGCAATGCTTAGGCCTTTTATTTCTTTTTCCTTCTTAATTGCATTGGCTGTATCTCCCAGATAATTTCAAATAATGTTGGTTATTGTGATTTGTTATTACTCAGCCTTAAGAGGAGACTCTGGATATTACATAATTTTATAAGGTAGTGGTTAGAGAGTCAAGATATATTTTTACTAGTTTCAAAAATATCTTCCTAATCTATTTCTTTTAATAGAGATGATTTTTAAATTTTTTCAAATGTCTTTCCAGAAATTGAAGAATTTTTTTCATTTTGCTTTTTACCACTGATTAATTATATTAATAGACTAAATATATTAATAGATTTTCTAATATTGAATCACTTGTCTTCTGTAAAAATGTTTCTTTGTATAGCAAGGATTTTAATTATAATTCTGGATTTCATTTGAGTATTTTAACATTTAATAATTTAGGACTGCATCTTTAAGTTAGATAGTCTGTTGTTGTTTTCACTTTTGTGGTATATATAATATGCTAGTTTTCTTAAATAAATTATAAAACACTTAACATAGAACTATTATGTGTATTAATGCTTTGAAGCAATCAGCCCACATTTGAAACTTGAGAAAAAATTTAGGAAAAGACAAAAGAAAAAATTTAGAGAAAACTCTCGCTTGAGTTTTTATGTTTATCCTTCATTTATTTATTTTCTAACAATTGGTGTATTAGACCTATGAATTCTTTCTAAGTCTTGCTTTTGTCTCATCTCAAGAGTTTGCATTTGTAGTGATCTCATTGTCTTTTATGTTCTAAATTTTCAGTAATTACAGACTATCGGGTCTTTGGAATCAGCTATTTCTCCTCAAAATTAGAAAGTATAGATGACATATTGTTAGAATATACACTATTTAATTTTTACATTAATGCCTTTTTATAATAGCAAGAAGTATAGCAGAAATACCTCAAAATCTGTGACATACACCTTTAAACTCTGATAGTCCTCTGATCTTTTCATTTAGTACCAGAAGAGAGGATATGCAGCCAATAAGCAAATCACCATGGTTTCCAAGATTCTTCCTTGGAGGCGACTTTGAACTGTGCCCAGTGTTGATCTGACATCCCAACAAAACTGCTCATTCTCAGTTCCCAAACCAATCCTCATTTCCTGGAGAGACCTTTTCCATTATTCCCTGTGAGTCTCAGGTTCTCCTAATCCTTCCTCCTCCCCTTGCATCCTGACTATGTCTCTCTCTTTTTTTTTTAATGTTTTATTTATTTCTAGGAGAGAGAGAGAGAGAGACAGCATGAGCAGGGGAGGGTCAGAGAGAGAGGGAGTCACAGACTGAAACAGGCTCCAGGCTCTGAGCTGGCAGTCAGCACAGAGCCCGACGCGGGGCTTGAACCCAGGAACCGCGAGATCATGACCTAAGTGAGAGTCGGACGCTTAACGACTAAGCCACCCAGATGCCCCAACTATCTCTTAAAATAATCTTTTTCCCCTCTAGGGCATAAGATATGTACATACATATGCACATACATACACATTCACACATGCATACATACAATCTAGTACTCCATCTGCCTAGTGAGACACCACATCTCCAAGGTATTAACTGACACTTGCTTCTTACTGGGCTCTCAGTAAGTATTTATTGTCTGACTTCTGGAGGACAGAGATCTTGCCATCTCTTGTATCATTTCCCTCCATGCAGTTCTGGATGCAGATCACATGTCCAATAAACCCCACATTTCAAATAAAGTACATTGAATTGATTAGTTTTCCATTTTCCAATGATTTCAGTCTATTCCGGCCATCTTTAGAAACTGAATTTTTATCTTCCCTTCTCTAGAATCTACAACTCAACAGCAGGAAGTAACCCTTAAATGTTATTTGACCTCAGCCTCTGATAATAAATGTTGATGATAATTTAGACATATATAAAAATTTTTAGTATAATTCCAAAAATAATTGATTTTCCTTATTTCTTGAATTCCTCTTAATTGTCACAAATATCTCTCTAAAACAAAGAAGTTCTTTCTTATATCAAAGTGTATTCCAGCTTGTCACAATGTCAGGATTTTGGTCTTTGTTTTCTCCCTGGGTATTTGTAGCTATTCCTGCTATAATTACTTCCCAGCCAAAGTTTTGTCTGTCTGACAGGGAGACAGATAGAAAGACAGACAGTATGCCCACCTTTAAGCTCAAGGAAATCCCTCTTTTCCTTTGGAAGGTTGGAGGCAGATCCAGCAAACAGAATTCTTTGCAAAGGCCAAGGGATCAAAGACAGAAACTGCATCAAAAAATTGTCTCTTGAAGCCACATCATCTTTCTCCCGAAACTTGCAAAGGCCAAGTAGACAATTGCCTACATGGCAGGGAGAATTTCTGACAGAGTTTCTTACCTCCAATTCTCTTTCCTCCACAGGTCAAATTCAAGCCTCACCATTTTATCCAAGGCACTGATTTATAGCTCTGAAGACTTCTGTCATAGCATGCCCATAATAACTGTGTGAGCCATGGTTAGTTCCTAATATCTGAGCTTGGGTTAGCAAAGTTCTGAGTGCATGATACTTAGGACAGGTACGTTTTGAAGGAGAAGAGGCAGCAGAAGTATCTGGAGCTCAGGATGCTCTACTTTTATGTAGGACAGAATGTCTTCCTGGGTGAGCTGTATGTCATCATGAAGTATAGAAATCAATTTCCTTATAGAACAAGGGGGTACACTCAAGATAAGAAAATGCTCAAAGTTGAGACCAGGCCTCAGATCAGTCAGAATACAAGGAAGAATGTGTTAACTGTAAGGGCAAAACCTTATAATTGGGACAGCTGTCTACCTGTGTAGACATTTCATAAGTTGATGCCTTCCCAGTACCCGGAGGTCTATGTCTAGTCATGGTTTTGTCCTGGAGAATCTCACATTGGCTTCTAAAAATAACAGGATGCTCTCTGAGGTTCCTTCTGACCCAATTATTCTAGAACGACTGTGTCCAGGGTGGCACAGACTACAGGGTAAGAAAGCATCCATTTCTCTATCTCACTCACTGAAACAGAGACTTCCACTGGAATCTTTCAGAGTATAAAGTGGCTGTTCACCTGTTGCCTTCCTACCATTCATTTCCCCATGTCCTTTCTCAATAGCTCATAATTTCCATTAATTTCCTTAGGATTCTGATGAATCCAGGTCCATCGCCAGCTCCAGGTGTGGAATGTATGACTCTGGCTGAGATAATTAGGATATTCCATTGCCCTAACCAGTGTGACTGTTTCAATGACTAGAAGTGACCTTGGCTGGACCAAGCAGGGGATGATAGAAGTAAGCTGCCTTTGGAGCTGTTGGCCATTAAGTCATCTTGTGATCAGGAAACAAAGATAAATCTATAGAAGGCAGGGGCCAAACCCTAGTGATGTGGTTGTACCTCCAGATACGATGTGTTGAGTCTGCCCAACCGCTGGACATTTGTTGGCCAAGAAATTAATTCATGAATTCCTTTCTTTATATAAGCCAGGTTGAGTTGGGTTTCTCTTACTTGCAGCTGCATTGCTCTCACTGAGGAGCATTTATCTGATTTCATGGCTCCTGAGTCATCAAATGATTACTGGATATTCATTCCAGGGTGTGACCAGGAGCTTCCTCAAGAAACAGGAACAGACAGACCTGGGGTGTGAGCTCTCCCTGGCGGTGGCAGGAACCATGCTCCTCACCAAGAGATTCCTCCTCTGGGTAGGAGGGGGCCTTAGAGATGCAAGCCCAGCATCCCAGGGACCAACCTTGCACCCCTCCCACTGTCTCATCTGGCCACCAGCAACCCTGTCATTTCCCTGCCACTGGGCTGGCTCAGACAAAGCTCTAGTTGAAGAGATTACAGACAGATGCTCTGGCACAAATCAGAGACCCCGTGGAAGGAAAGCAGTCAGGTTTTCTCTTAAGCGACAGCCATCATTTTCGGCAGGCAGGGTAATTACAGGTTTGCCCTTCCACAGTGCAAGCTATCTGAAGGTAAAACAATGGTGAGCAGCATGCGCCCGCCTCAAAGGATGGAGGGGAGAGAAGAGAACAGAAGGACTCAATCTCTTTTAATTTATTTTAATAAAGCATGGGTTTTCCAAAAGGCCAAAGGGCCTCATTTGCCACAACGTGGTTGGGATCCGCCAACAGCTTCCCTAAACCTCCTCTTTGCCCATAATTCAATCAGAGCTGCATATGGAAGCACTCAGCTGGCGTCTTCATGGTTTTGATTTTTTTTTTTTTTTTTTTTTGGCCTTTTCTGAATCCTCCCTGTGTCACTGCCTCAGCTAGAGAGGGAGGCCTCCTCCTCCTGACAAGCAAGCTTCCTCGTTTTCTCTTTCCTCCACACCCTGGAGCTTCTGTGAGGCTCCCCTTCTCCCTGAGGCCCTTGAGGATGTTCAGAAATGGTGGGACCTCGGTATTTTCCTTTATTTTGGCTGTGATCACCTGATGCCCCAGCTGAGCCATCAGTCCCAAGACGGTGGCACCCTGGTGGCATTCTCTTCTCCTGAGGCTCAAGGGGTCATCGTAGCAGAGGGTGATCAAGCAGGGGGGAGTGAGCAGCCTCGCTGAAGGATTTCTAAGGAAGATATGCTCTCGGAGTGACCAAAAAAGGAAGAGTGCAGTCTGGAACAATGACCACCCTCCCCAGTCAGTAATAAACCCATTCTGTGCTCTGAACATGCTCAGCACCCCAGGGAGCTGACCCCCAGATGAGGCCCACCCCCCTGCCCCTTACCTCCCGGCACCACTCTGGACAGCTGGAACTTTCTTTGAGAGAGGTTATCTCAGCTTTCATCTCAAGTGGCCTCCAAATCACACAGCCCAGAAAAACAAACACCACCTTATTGGTTTGTCCTAAAGAGCAGAAATAGCAAGAATTTCACAAAAGCCTCAGGGAGGAGATTTTGGCTCATTTGTAGGAAATGGATGGGTTAATTTTTCTACCTGGGGCTGTGGAAAATGAGTTCCCAAGGAAACAAATCTCTGTTGTCACATGGACGTAAAGTCCTTTGCCTTCTTCCCCTCATCAACAGAGAACAAGGGCAGCTTGTCCCTCCCTCTCTCCTGGTGGAACTTTCCTTATGACTTCTTACTGCTCTCAGGCAACTGCAGTGAGAGGGGGAATCATCAGGGAAGCAGCCCCCACCCCCACCCTAGGACACGCCTGGTCTTTAGGCTGCTAAGCACATTCTGTGGGGAGGAGGACAGGGGTCTTTTCTTTTCTTTTTTTTTTTTTTTAATGTTTTATTTATTTCTAGGAGAGAGAGAGACAGCGTGAGCAGGGGAGGGTCAGAGAGAGAGGGAGTCACAGATTGAAACAGGCTCCAGGCTCTGAGCTGGCAGTCAGCACAGAGCCCGATGCGGGGCTCGAACCCACGAACCGCGAGATCATAACCTAAGTGAAAGTCGGACGCTTAATCGACTAAGCCACCCAGGCGCCCCGACAGGGGTCTTTTCTGCATCCTAACTCCAGTAGCAGGGCCTGGGATCTCCCTCTCTGTTACCCCACATGGACCTCTACTTGTCTGGAGTTGATAATATCAGCAACTGATGGCCTTTGTGAAGACCTCTCTTCCTTCCAGTGCTTTCATCTATGAAATGCTGTGCAGCGTTCTGGTGCCTGGCAGGGGTGGAGAATATATTGGATTTGGGGAAAGAGTTGCCCACCTCCAGCATTTCATCCCATCCTCACTAACCTGTCATGCCACCCCTCCTTTCAGATCCTCCTTTCTTATCCCATCTCCCCTGAACTGATGTGAAGGACTTTCTCTAGAAAGGCTTTGAGCCAGATATACCCCCACCAGGCCGCCATGCATACGTCTCTCCTTTCACGTACCCCGGACCCCTCTCCTGGTCTCAGCTGAGAGGTCTAGCTCTGAGCATCTCAGACACCCCGCTTGTTTCTCATTGTCTCTGTATGACAGGAAGAACCACCATGAGCCATTCAAAATGGACCCATTTTGAAGAATCAAATGGAAGTCAAAGTGGGGCTCACCTCATAACCTAGTGTTTGATAACCCTTTTGCCATGAAGGGATTAATTCATGAAGTGATGTTGGATAGGCCTTTCTGAGGCTCCCAAAGACCTAGAGTGGATCCTATGTAAAAGCAATAGGGCATCACAGAGAGTCAGCCTGGGGGCGAGAGACGTCAGACACTCTAAATTCATCTATTCCAGGCACTTCTTCCTTTATGCTTAAGCACACTGTGCTACAGAGGAAATTGAATCCATACGCACTGATTCTTTGAAACCTCCAGCAGCCGCATGTTGTTTTCTGGACCTGTTTAATTGTCCATGAAACCTCAGAGTCATCTGTAACATGGAGGGCACCCACGGAGAACCCCATCACCAACCATCATTGCCGCAGACCACACCCTGCCAGAGTCAGCCACCTCCCTTGGCATCGTGGGTGGGCAGGCAGATGAGGCTGGGCCAGGACATACTGTTAGCATTGCCAGCTGGTCCTGCTGACAACTGGTTCAGAATGGGAAGGGCCATCACAGACTCCTCTTACTTCTTCCAGACTTTGTTTCTGAAAGCAACATTGCTACAAATCCCTAGACCAAGAGCTTGCAGACCTGGTGTTACCCCAGCTGTAAGATCTTAGGCAAACCACCCAAATGTCCCTAATCTCAACTTCTTCCTTCCTCCAATAGGGCTACTGGTACATGCTTTATCCATTCCAGTGGAAGCTGAGATGAGCATCACGAAAGAGAGAAGACACCTTCCATGATACTTATGAGGACAGAAACCCAAGTAGTGCCCTACCTCTCTACTCCCTAAATCCTACTGGTTGACAGAACAGTTCTTGCTGTTGGGCACCGGAACAGGATGACTCCCAGTTTCATGGAGACTCAACAATGTTCTCAAGACCTATGTCCCATGAAATATCCAGGTTGTTCCCAAACCCAGACATTCACCCCCTGACTTTTCACCCCAGCATGGTGTCTGTCTGCCACTGTGCACAGGCTAACTTCCACCTTGGAGATGGCTCATACTCCGGAGGTGCTTGCGATGACATATCTGCCCCATCAGCTCAGGTGTCCACCCTCCCTCGCTGCTGCACCCCATGCTGTGGCCCAGTGCTCTTCCCCCCTAGAGGAAGGCATGAAAAGTCCAATTCAGGCTTTGAGATCAATTAACTCTTGGGCTTTAATGGAAGTAGGTGTCCGGTCCAATGCTGGAGGTCCCTCTGGGCCAGCCCTGGGGCTATAGGCTGATGTTCCCAGCCAGTCTACATGTTCCCTGCTCTGAGCTAGGTCTTTATTGTAAGGGACACATAGGACACAAATGCAACCCCCTAATAACAGAAACACATATTGAAGCTAAAACCAATGGGCTTAACCAAACAAATGGGGTAGGGGCATCCGATATGGTTTGATTTGGGACTGAAATAAAGCCATTGGTTGTGACTTCCTTAATAAGCATTTGATTGTGACAAGATGCCTCTAGTTGCTTCTACCTCTGTGTGCCCTGGTTCACATCTCACAGGAAGAGCACCTTCTCTCCTAGAAACCCTGACACAGACCTCATTGGTCCAGTTGAGTCTAGTGGCCATCCTGAATCAATCACTCTGTCCTAGGGGGAGTGCACTGAAGTGATTGGCTGTGACCTAAGTCAAGTGCTCTGTCTCTTGGTGAGGCCAACCTGAGGGAGAAGATCAAATCCTTTTGTTCAGGTGGGCTGAAAGTGAAAGAGGGGGAGTTATCCAAAGGATATTAAAATGTGGCCACTAAAAGACTAGTAAATGCAACCCATGCTTCCAGAAAACCCGATACCCACCTGAGGCACAAGTGAGCTAACATGGGAGTTGGCAAACCCTTTCTGCAAAGGGCCAGATAGTTAGTATCTTAGGCTCTTCCACCCATAGGGTCCCTGCTGAAGTTAGTCAGCTTCTGCCCTGTAGTGCAAAATCAGTCAGGCAATAGGTAAACAAGCAAGTATGGCTGTGTTCAAACAAAACTTTATTTAGGGGTGCTGAAATTTGAATTCCATATAATTCTCACATGCCACAAAATATTATTCTCCTGTTGACTTTTTCAACCATTGCAAAATTTGGAAGTCATTCTTTGCACATTGGCCACATGAGAACAGTCAGCAGGCTGGAGGTGGCTGGGGGGTGGAGACGGTTCGCTGATCCTTGCTCCTAAAAGAAGGCTGGGAGGAGGTGGGAGGCAAGGACCAGGGTTTTTTCTGCTGTCAATGGATGCACAGTCCGGGGGCAATTATGTGTCCCGGGAACACGAATAAGAAAGAGCTTGAAGAAATCACCGGGACAAAGTGAAATTCTCAGTTTGGTTAGCGATTTACCTATATCTTCTCCCATACTAATTTACAGAAAGAAGTCTATTAATCATCCCTGGTGCAGAAAGGAAATCACATTCTCAGCACAAACATAAATTATCAGCCTAAAACTCAAATTCCTTCAGAGGGATGGGGCAAGCTAAAAGTTTTGAATAGCTCAAATAGAACAAATGGCTGAGAGGAGATAATGCATCTTTTGAAATACAAACCTGAAAAGATGTTATGCTCAATTACACTGACAAAAGATTTGGGATCCAGCAATATCCTCCGTGGAATTCGGCAGCTAAACAGGAATGCTAAATCATAGACTCTAACTTAAGCAAGAGTAATCTAGCATAAGCCACATTACACGCGCATCCTCTGGGAGTCTGAATTGGCTTTGATGTTTACAAAATGCCTTTCTGCATCTCTATAAGGAGGTGGACCTGCCTGCTAAGACCCCTGTGTCTTCAAGCTGCTGAGCTCCCAAACTGAGCGCTGGGGTGCTTGGAAAGAGATGGGGGTTGGAGGAGGTCATGCCAAGGGCTCAGTGTTAAGTCAGAGAGAGGAGCTTCAGTTCTAAGCAGGCAATGCTGGGGAAAGAGGACCCTGGGAAAGAAAAGTGAGGAGGAGGAGGAGAAGGAGAAGGAGGAAGAAAGAGAACTGGTGCAGTGGCTAAAGTCTACCATGTCACATGAACACAGGTGAGAACTGTGTTGCATGGTTCAGGCCACCCTGCCTCCTGAGACCCAGAAGAGGACTTCACAGACCCTGAGAGATCTCTAACTGTCTCTCCCCAGCCAGTGCACCTGAGTCCTCAAAGGGGCAGAGGCTACCTCCTTTGCACTGCCTTATTCTGCAGCATAGCTGGTCCATGGTAGGTATTTGCTTAATACCCAAGCAGCAATGTCCTGATAAGGTGTGTGTGTTCATTAGGCCATAAAAGATGGGAAAAGGAGGCCGAAACCTGGAGTCCTGCCACCTCCAAGTGTTTCTGGAATGCAGTCTGAGATCGTATGTGACTTTTTTGGCCGCTGTCGTGACAAGTGTAAAAGGCTGATCCTTGAAATGTGTACCTCAGGGATCCAGAGAGGGAGAGAGATGAGCTGGGGGAAACAAGAGGAACACAAAATTCTAGAGAATCAGAGGTACAGGACTGCTCTGTGGTGCATCCAAGGGCAAAACCAGGACTTACAGATGCAAGCCGGGGGGAAGCCGACTCCAGCAGCAAGTAGGATGTTCAAGAAGCTCGACGCTCCGCAGTGCCAGGGGCTGCCATATGGTGACTTAACGCCCTGTCACTGAAGCTCATTGTGCCCTAGTAAGGAAAACCATCCCCAAGAAAAATCACCTGAGAGACAGATAAAAATTAAAGGTCTAAGTTATGTCCAACTTCAACCATTTTGCACCCAGCCCACTCTGAGATCTGAACTCAGTGAGAAACGGAGCCAGGGGACAGAGAAGTGCTCATGGCTGCATGAGTGGGGTTGAAGAAGAGACTTGACTTTCAACTAAAATTGGACTTGCTCATTCTTCCGGCAGTCATAGGCCCAGACTTGGGGCCCCGTGTGGGAAATCTGGGCATCCTGGGCAAATAGATATGCCACCAGCCACAAGGCCTGTGATGACCTGAGCATGGGACCCACGAGCCCATGGACAGTTTCTTCCTGCTTCTGGAAGTCGGGTTGGGCCACGCCTGGGTGTGCTCTCCACAAGGTTGCAGGAATGGAGAAATATCTGGGCTTCAGAGAAGTCTCTCCATGCCCCCACGGGAAGGTGAGGAGGGCAGGCTGGGTCCAATAGATACAACAGGACCTTTGTGGAGATCACAGGAAGCCAGATCTGGCCCTTCAGAGAGTCCACGGTCCCTGGGGCTTGCAGAGAAGATGCTAGTCCCTCGGTGCTGGTACACAGGACACATGACAGACAGCTTTTTAGCCATCTGCTGAGGAAATACCAGGGTAAATTAAAACGAGAGTGGATTTGTGACTTCTGTCTTTTCCAAGAAGATAGTGTTGGCAGGTTTATGAGAAAACCATTCCCAAACACCTTGAATTTATATGGCATGCTTATTTCAAAAGCTCTTCCACATCTGTTAGCTCTTTGAAGCCCCTGGAGGCAGGTAGGGCAGGAAGGAGATCTGGGTGGGAGATGGAGCCACAGAGAGGTTGAGCGACTTGTCAAGGCCACGTGGCTCCCTGAGGAGAGGCTGGAGCAGCACACAGCACCCTGACCCTCTACACGGGCTCACAGGGCGTCTCCTTCTTCCAAAGCTCTGGCTGAGGGCATTATGTCACAAGGCTGGAAGCAGTGACTGCTTCAAACCTGGGCGGTCAAGAGTCCATAGGCCCCGAGAACGCTGCCTTCTCATGCGCACACAGCCCTGCACCCATGTGCCCTGGGAATTAGCCAGGGTTTAGAGGTAAAGGAATAATGGCTCCTCAAACAGAAACAAACAGAGGCTGATTGACAAGGAGGCCCCTCATAATCAGTGCTGCAGTAAACTATACTAATTACAGTGTCAATTGGTAACATTATAAAGGTTGAAGCTACATAATGAAAAAAGAGCATACACACAGGCAGCACGAGTTCAGCAAATGTAATTACAGGGTGACATTATTGGCAAATAGTATTTTATGAGGTATTAAGAGGGATGTGGCATAAACACATTCCAAAACTTACAAGCGCCTCAGGGGTGGAAGAACCGGGAAGTGGCCAAAGACTCACCCCAGCCACTGCAAATTGGTGAGTTGAGCTCTTTGGGGAAACCCCTGAGGCCTTCCTGGTAACCCCCCCACTTCCTGCCCAAGAAGATGTTTGCAGGTGAGGATCACTTCTCACATGTTCCAATCTCTTGGAGGCTAAGAATGTCCTGGTTCCTGGCCTACCCCAACCTCTTGAGTCCTCAAATCCTAAGATATTGGACTGTCCAAGCCAGAAGGTACCACAGACTCCATTTAGCTCCACAGCCACCCTACAGTGGGTGTGACAGGAGAAAGAAGCACCCATTCATTGTAGCAATATGTATCGATGTCTAATAGTTCTCATGGAACCCCATACCAGACATGGTTCTAGCTCTGACCTAAGTCTCTGTTGTCACTGGGATCACTATGTCACTGGGATTCTATGCAAGACCAAAGAGAATCCATCAAGCACATCACTGAGTCCATCCAAGATTCAGGATGACACCAGGTGTTAGGAAGAAAACCAAATGGGGTGATGGGGTCATGGGAGCTGGAGGTAGAAAGACAGGCTGGACATAGGAACAGGCTTCTGGAGGGTCTGGGCCAACCAACATTTAGGGAAGATGGGAAGAGAAACTTTCAGCTCTAAGAGTTTGTGAAGCTATTTCATTTTGGAGGTTGAAGGAACATCAGAGATCATGTAATTCAAAGTCCTTAGGAGCTGGAGAAGCCTGTGATCCAGGAGTATGACCTCCGGTTCTGGCTGTCTCTTGCTGTAGAGCAAACCACCCCAGGCTGATCAGAAACATATCATTGTTCTTCCCTTGTGTGCATTGACTAGATGGTCCTTGTGTGGCTACAGCCAGATGGTGGCTGGTCTTGGAGTCAACCAAAGGCTTCTTTACTCACACCACTGGTCCGGGCCAGTATGACTAGTAGAGCTGGGAGCTATCTGTCCTCTCTCTACAGGTCATGGGTTCCCTCCCTGCAGGGCAAAGTCAGGATACGTAGACTTTTTCCATGGGGGCCAGGAAAAGGACCAGGCCAGGGCCACAAGATTCTCAGGACCTGGCAATGGAAGGCCAGAACATCCTTTCCAACACAATTGCTCAAGAAAATGACTAAGGCACTCCTAGATTCAGGGGAAGAGAACTTATACTCCATTTTTGTCTTGTTTTGTTTTAATGTTTATTTATTTTTGAGAGATCATGTGCAAGAGTGAGAGGGGGAGAGAGGATCTGAAGTGGGCTTTTCAGACAATACAGAGCCCAATGTGGGGCTTGAACTCATGAACCGTGAGATCACAACCTGAGCTAAAATCAGACGCTTAACCAACCGAGCCTCCCAGGTGCCCCAGGACTACAGCTTTTAATGGGAAGAATAACAAAGAATTTGTAGCCACCTTTTATCTACCATACTGCCTCTGTGCAAAAATCACGACTTCTATTAAGGGTCTGCTTAGCCTCCTGACGACTGAGCAACTGTCATTCACACTTAGATTGTCTGCATTTTCTTCCAATTAATCAAAGACTTAGTCCATGTTTATTGAGGGCTTACCGTGTAAAACACGTGTTACTCATGGCACCACATGCCACCCACCACACACAATGAACAGTGTACAGTCCACACACTTCCCTCTGGAACTATTTTAAAGTGAAATTTGCCACCGAGTCTCTGTATATAAAATAGGTCAAGGCAGGACCATTCTGGGTAAGATGAGAGCCTCAGGACGCCTCTGCAGAAGCCCACACTCAGGGAATCACAGTGTGCACAGAGATAGAGCAAGCCGACTAGGGAGTGAGATGTCCCTTCTCCACATGAGAAGCTTTCCTGATGAGAATCCACGAACCCAGACCAATGGGAGAGCTAATATATTAGTGAGATTTTTAAAATTGTATAGCTATATCAAATTGGCTTAAACAACAACAACAAAACAAACAAGCAAACAAAACTCCCAGAAAATACAAGGGCAAAAAAGGTCCTAGTTATAGCTTGTTTCCAATAGGGCTAGACCCAGGAGTTCACACTGGGTCATGTACCAGTGAACATGTGATATACCAATTAACACAGGGTCGGAACACTTCCATCTTCATCTGTTCTAGCTTCACTCTCAGGAGCACTTTCTCTATGTCCTTGGGAGGACAAGGTGGTCACAGCAGTTCCAGGTTTCCTTCTACAGAGCTTAAGCTGTTTCCAGAAAATCCGGCTCTGGTGGGCCCCATGGGGGTCCCATGTTCAAACAATTAGTGGACATTCTGCTCTGTCAGAGTTGAAGGAGTCATTCAACCGTCCAAGGTACCGAGCTGGTGAGGTCTCTTGTCCTAAGTGTGAAGGACAGAGAATTAGGTTCTCTCACCCAAAGAAAGCAGCCTGGAGGCTGGGCAGACAAAAATACCAACACAGAAAGGAAGGTAAAGCAAAGAACCAAAAGATGGGAAGACTGAGGGCTGGGTCTGGAAAAGTTGTCCATGCCTTGTCTCTCCCTTCAAGATGACAGGACTGGTGGGCTACCTAGGTCTCGACCGCTAGTATATGAACTTCTCTTACAAGTGGTTCCTGTGTCCCTGGGAGGAGGTTCGAGGTAAGAAGTCAGGTCCTCACTTTGGTCCCCAGTGCCAGCTCCACCCTCAGCTCTGTGCCTGTCACCCAGGCCTTGAGCACCAAGATGACCTCTGAGCCTGGAGAACACCCAGAAATGTCCCCAGGAGACTTCCAGTGCTGCTTTGGCCTGAAATAAAGCCAAGGAAAAGGAAACACAGCCGCCATACAGGATTATGAGACATTGCCATTAAGTTTAATGCCTTCGTAACAAAGAATGCCACATTTATTATCACAAATAAATCCACGGATTTAACACCCATCAGGCTTTAGACTTTATTTTTCCATATAAAATAAATATGGCTAGAGTATAAGATTATGACTGCACCATTATTTTCTAAAACTATTTAATTTAAGCGCAGTCTAACTGCCCCAGGCTGTAAACCTGGACACCGAGAGGGACCACCCCGCTCCTGGAGGAGAGTCCGCCCCACTGAGTGCGGCCGCCAACAAGGTGGGTTTTCCTGCCCAACCGCTGGGTTTCATCACTGTTTAATGAATTGTTGCACACTTTATAGGATAAACAATAAATTGCACATGATTTATCATATTACCCAATAAATCATGTGACAAATCATTAGGCAGAGTGATAAAATCAAGTGTTTTAGAAATAAGTTAATCTATGATGCCAATGTGTAAACTAAACAGTTGCTTAAAAACCCTATTTACTAATCATTTTTACATAAAGAAAGATTAATGATTATGTAGATTAAATGTGTACTTATTCCTATAAACATCAGACAGCCGTGTGCCCTACTGGCCTTCCTGGTCTAGCAAAGGGCCCCCGAAAACCTCCCTTCCTCTGTGCAATCCCATCTGCTTCCTTCTCCCTGGATTTGCTTTGCCTGGGAAAGGAGGCTGGTGAAGCAAGGGCAAGAGAAAGAAGTGGTTAATGAGGAGCGTGTCACCGGAGGGGTCCGGTGGAGAGGCTGTTCTCACTGTAAATTCTGTAATACACTAATTAACACTTTCATTAGGGCTTGGAGACAGGTTCCAATGCTACTGACTTCTCCAGCCCGCCTTCGACCCAGCGCTCGTTCTCACTTGTGACAACTATGTTTATAGCTTCTCTGCCCATCGAGCTGGCTGGCACATCGAATTACCCTCAAGAGTACATGGGCATCACGTCACATTTGCGTGCCCAATATCATACGTGACGAGCCGTGCCACCGCCAGGGCCTTTAATGCACATCCCGCAGACGGCCAGCCCCTGGAATGCATAGGCAGATATTAAGCTAAATCTTTTTGGAGTCAAGCTTGTTTCACGTCAGTTACACAAACATATTGGTTCCTTTAAAAGAACAAATGCTTTGTGAGTAAGGAAACGACTCCAGGAATGAAACCTGAGAAATCATTCCATGCATCAACCCAGACCTTCCTTCCAAATGCTCCCTTCTTAGGATTAGGGGACAGACCATTTGGCTTCTAGAATATGAGTTTTGAGCCACGTTCATTATAAACTCTGGATGTTACTAGGCAATGTAAAGGGAGAGAAAGGGAGAGCCCTGGTGAGTGTAACTAGGAAGACCATCAGAATATCAGAGAAGAGCCATCTTCCTCTCTTGCATGGGAATGCCACTAATCTTCCCAGATAGTCCCTCTGATTTTGGATTCCCTGAACATTACAAATCAAACCCTGATGCTGATCCTAGAAATGCAGATAGAAGTGAAGCCATCTTAGACATGTTTTAAAACCCACCTTCTCTTTCTCATGAAGTCCATGTTAAATTACATGAATCACCAAGGTTTGGGGACCACTATTTTTTGTGCCCCAGCAAAATGGCATTTTGGTCATTGGCAGATTGGGGAAAAGATGGAAGGTAAGAAAGGAGTCAAGGATTGTACTGTGCTATCATTCTTCAGAAAAGCTCTCAAAGATGAAATGGATAAATTTCACTGACAACTTCAGTTTCAGTGAACTACCTGGAAAATATTTCCGCCAAGGCAGAAATCCAAGAAATGAGCTTTCACACGTGGTCTCCAGCCCTTCCCAAGAGGCAGACGTTAGAAGTTCAGGGAAGAACGTAACAGGAATCCCATGTCCCTTTATGACCCTGGATGCATGGTTTCTCCTTCAGCCTGCCCTCCGCTTGGCCTCAAGCTACGGATTGGAACACAACTCGTAAACTCAGAGGAACAGAGCCCAAGATAAAATTACAAAAAGTTTCAAAGTAAGTCCTTTTCTTTTTTTTTTGTTTTTTTGTTTTGTTTTGTTTTGTTTTTTAAAGTAAGTCCTTTTCTGAATGCCCAGAAAAAAGACAGGAGAAGTGACAACACACTTCTTATTTTGCTTTCTCTTCTTCTTCTCTAGCCTATGTCAAAATCTACTCCAATTCACATTTCGAAATACCAGCTACACTAAGCAGAATATGGTAGGGTGGGGTAGGTTTTCCTTCAGTATTGTAAAATCCCCAAATCCCAGGACCTTAAAATACATTATTATTTCTTGCTCTTGCAATGATGCTATGGGCCCAGGGAATACTTGGAGACAGGCATTTGCCCTGCACTGGTGCAGTGATTCTTTCTGCCTTCGTCAGATGTTTCCTCCATAGCACCATGCACTTTCCCAGTCACTGAGAAGACAGCCGCAGAAGCACGAGCATGAGCTCTTAAAAGCTTTCACCAGAATTGACAGACCATTTCCATGGTCAGAATGAGTCATGCCGTCATTCCTAACTTCAAAGATGAGGAAGCATAATTCTCCATAGGCCAGAGGTAGAGAAGAAGCAGAAATTGGTGAACATTCATAACGTTGATCACACAACCGATTTCTGAAAGCACCCTTCTCTGAAAAAACAACACAGCAGAGAGCCCTATTAGTACAACGGACTTTCCAGTGTCTTGCTTGACTGCTTCCATCCTTAGAGGTATGGTGCATTTGCTCTGTCAGGGATGGTGAGAGGCACATTTGGGAAGTGGTCAACTCTACAAAGAAGCAATATGCCATAATGGTCAAGAGCAAGGATTCCAGAGTCAGACAGCCTGTACTTGAACCCCAGCTCTGATATGTATTACCAGTATGGCCTTGGGCAAGTTAATTAACTTCTCTTCTACCTCAATTTGCTAATTGTCAGTTTGGAGCTAATGAGGGTGCCTAACTTGTAGGGTATTGGTGAGGATTAATTACATTAATACGTGTGAAGCCCTTGGCCCTGAGTGAGTGCTGTAGAAAGGTTTTCTATGACTGCAGTGTTTTACGATCTGCAAGGGACCCTCACATCCATTGGCCATTTGGTCATTATAATGTATGTATGTAATAAGCTCACCCCATCTCCTGTATCTTCCCCCACCATCTCGGACAGAAGCTAGAGATGAGAGAAGGATGTTGACTTGTTTAAACACTGGGGAGGGACTTCAGAAATTAATCGGGGGAAATGACTGGCTCTGCATATAAAAATGAGAGGATTTTGAAGAAATGTGGTGGGAACAGTCATACCTGCCCAGGGGCCTATAGATACCCTACATTTCCCAGCCCCCTTGTAGTTGAGTGAGTTCTATGGGTAGTTAAGGCCAATGCGTTGGGAATAGAAGCAACACAGCCACCTTCAGGGCTTAAGTTTTTTTGAGGATACCAGGTTCCCCAGGACTCTGCTTTCTCATCTCAAGGACAAGAGAGACACCATGTTGAGAAGGTACAGCTGGAATCCTGAGCTACCCCTAGAGGATAGTTGTGCTGACCACTTAAGATGCAATTGAATATGTGACAACTTTTATAGAGTTACCTCTCAATGTCTTGGATTTATTTGTTATCACAGAAAACTCAACTAATACAGAGAGATTTTGTTTCTGAAAGAAAAGGGCACCCAGTAGAGAAGATGGTCAAGCCAGATGGAGTGGCTGAAAGTCTCTTAAGAACAAGAATAATTCACAAAATTTTAAGCTGTTTGCATTGCTGTGATGTAAATGTCTTCTATCTCTCCTTCTCCATTTTGATTTCATTCTGTTTTGTGTTTTGTTTTATAACTTTTTGCACAGGAACACCAATTAAAGAAAGAGACTGGGCTCTACACTGAAGTTATCACCAGAAGACAACAGCTACAAGCCACAGCACAGAATCCTGGGGGCAGAAAGTGAAGCTAGCCATACTCAGGATAACATAATACACTCTCTGCAGAAGTCTTAGAGGGGACATTCAGCTTTTCAGAAGTTATTCAAGTCAATATTTGTCAATCTGATTATACCTTAAGAGGTACACTGATCCTAAGCCATGAAAACCTGAGTTAAGATGAACACCATTTAATATCATCTTATGTTTACAGATGACAGAAAAACAAATATACAGAGAGAATAACTTTCCCAAAGTCACACAGAAAAGAGTGTGGTGATCTAGAACTTAAATCTTTTGTGCCTAACCCCCTATAAGGCTCTGAGTAGGCCAGTCTCAGTAGAATCAAGGTCAATAACCTCCATGTTGGTAAATTCAAAGGTAAATCCTCAGTCGTTACTGGTTTGACATATCCACAGCATGTGATATAACTAATTATTCCCTATTCCTTGGGAAATTTTTCTCAATTTTCAGTTTTCAGTACAAGTATTCTCTTGGTTTTCCTCCTACATCACTGGCTGCAATTTTTGTCTCTTCATTTCCTTAATCCCCAAAGAGAGGTGCTTCAGAGTTCAGCCTGTGAACCTCTTTCCTTAACTCTATATATTCACTCTGTTGATGAGTACATCTAGTTTCATAGCTTTAAATTCCATCCATATGCTGATAAACTCAACAGATTTATAGCTCCAGCCAGGACCTTTTCCTTGAACTCAAGAATCATATATCCAGTGGCTTACCTGGCAAGCCACTTAGGTGCCTAATGGGCATTCACACATTTAATGTGTCCAAAATCGAGCTTCTGGTTTTCTCTTCTCACCCAACCTACCCCCTCCCAGATTTCCATATCTCATCCTTCCTTTTTCATAGCTCCAAAACTTGGAACCATCCCCAACTATCCCCTCTCTTTTACCCCACATCCATCCCATAATCAAACCCTGTTGGCTCTTCAACAGCTCAAAAGGGCACAGCAGCAGGTATCGTGATCCAAACCATCATTTTTACTCATCTGTGTCCTTGTGTTAGCCTCTTTATTCATCTTCCAGAGTTACCTCCTTCAAGTTTTTGCTCAAATATCACTTTCAACATGAAGCCTTCCTTAACCATCAAATTTAAAATTGACCAATCCCCTTTCCACTGACACTCCATAGGCCCCTATCCCCAGCACCTAGAACCTTCTATCATGTTACAGTTTATTTTATTTCTACTCCATCTCCTTCCTCCTAGACTGTGACCCATAGCAGGGATTTTTTTTCCTTTTAACATATCCTCAGAGGCATACATTAGTACATGGAACAAATAAAACATTCTATAGCTTCCTTTTGAATGAGTGATTATGTGGCCATCAAGCATTCCCCAGCCTGAGCCTGGTACTCTCTACTCTCAACTTCTAGGTATTGTCTGGTTGAATTTCCCCTTATCCTGCCTTTATTTTCCACCCAGGTATTTCAGCCTGATCTTGGGAGACAGGCTGCATGGCTTCTTTGCTCCCCTCCTTGCTTCTCAAATAGTCTTCCTGGCTTCTGTGACAGCAGCAGAGAGAATCACCTCTACTCCTTCATCAGACTCAAGGCCCTGATACTTTTTCTCCACTCACCAGGCTCATGCTCATGCTCTGCTTGTCTGGAACTAAGATTGGAAATGTCATGGTCCAGCAATTTCTTCTCCTTTGCCATGACATTTTTCCTGACTCTTCCAACTCATATTGACTTCCCCCATTTCTGAACTGTTTTAGGGGACAATGGATATAATAATAAGCATTTATACACATCTCTCCTTAAATGTTTGTACCAATGACATTAGGGAAATATTATCATGACCCATTTTACCAATAAGGAAACTGAGGCCCAGAGAAGTTAAGCTACTTATCCAAGTTAAAAAGAGTGAAAATTCTAATCCAAGCAGGCTTAAATTTGAGTCTTGTGCCCTTAAATCTGTCCCACCCACTATGGGAACAAAAGCTAAATTGTTGGTCATTTCTAATTATTTCCTGGAAGTGGAATTCTGGCTCTAAGAATTATGTATGTATGTATGTATGTATGTATGTATGTATGTATGTATGACAAGAACTGTCATACCCTTGATCTATTAGTTTGTGACATCAATGTGGCCTGGCACATGTATGGCTTAGTGGAGACTCTCTGCCAGATTCACCAGATTTGGTGGCCTTGGTGGGGAAATGGGACAATTTAGGAGCTCTTATACAAGAAAGGATTCCCTGGTAGGAAAGCATCCATGGGGAAGCCAAAAATAGCCCCCTGTTGTCTTCCCTTTCTGTTTCTCCCCTGCGCATTGATGGAAGCCAGCATGGCACATACATGCTCATTATCATGGGAAAAGAAGAGACAAGTATGCCTGTTCATATTCCAACCAAACGATTTTCTCCTTCTTAAGTTATATTTCGTTCTATTTTTATGAGGGCCTCAGACATCTCTGGAAGGAGTCAATACAAATTCATCTATCCACCTCCACTTACTGACCAATGTTTGTTTATTGATGCTTACCTATGTACTCAGCCATGGGGGAATTACAAAGTCTTTCCTTTGTAGGGATTACAAAGAAGCTGATATGAGTGACAAGACAAAGAATAAGATAAGTTACTATATCCAAGCAGTGTGCTTTACAGTTTATACAGCATGATTACATCCATCTCATCTTAACCTCAACATATCTTGGGTATAGACGATGTGCCAGTGAAGAACCTTGTCCAACATCAGAGAACATATGCAGATGATTCTATTTTCAGAACCAATTTTCAGACTCTGAGTCCAGGGTTCTTCATACCAGTCTATACCAGCCCACTCCATCCTAATGTCCACATAAATGATAGACAATAGAGGATCTGCCCTTATCTCCTTATTGACCACTTCATGAAGGCCAGCACTCAACCAGAACTGTGTTGCTATTTACCTCTCAGAACTGACACCTTGCCTTGGGTCTCCAACACGGCTGGAATCCCTGGAAGACAGACACAACTCCTTATACTTCATTTGTGTCCCCAAAGAATACCCAGCAATTCTCTGGAGACTCAATAATGTTTGGGCCCCATTAACACTCTTCCTTAGCTATGGAGTCTTTCTAAGCTATTTCAGTGCCACAGACCCAGCTCATCTCCAAACCACATATACAGTAGTGCTCAATAACCACGTGTTGGATGAAGGAATATAGCACAAGTGTGCTGCAGGTGGGCTGCAGTATCTGTCATGACCATTATCTTTATCCACATTTCCTCCCATTTGTGACCTCATCCTTTCTCTTGAGTTTGGGAGATAGGCCAGCCTTCTGAGCAAGAGGATGTTCCAGTATGTTTGTGTCTATGGACATTGGATGTCTTTCAATGTGGCCAAGGGAATGAACCATAGACCCTTCAAACATAACATGTTGCCTCTCTTACTTCAAACTTTTGTGGTAAAATGGAAAATCCTACATGTCCTTGTTGGCCCAGGCCAATCAGCCCTTTCATCCTGAAGCAGTCTTTTTATCCTTGATGTCAACTGTCAGCATCTCAGATGGGAGCTTGGGACTTGACCACATGGGATGTCTTTGGTTAGTGACTCCACACAGCGTGGTTCGGTGGGTTTGGTGCAATCTATAAGGAGAGTAAAGAGCCTGCCCCCAATCAAGCAGCCAGCCAGTCCACACCCAAGCCAAGAAGAAAGCTAAAAGAGTCTCCACTCCCACTGCATGTTCTAACCACTAGACTGAGCTCCTGTTGCTTTACAAAAATGATTCGCTTTTAATTAAAATAGGAGCATAAATTATTTTTATCCCTGTATTATTGGGCGGTAAGTAAATTCACAGTAACTCACTGGATTTTTTAAAATCTATTTTAAATATAAACACACTGCCATATTTTCTGTGGGTTTGAAAGCTTATGTTAAGTTTGCAAATAAGTCAACTCCATAAAGATAACATCTTTCCCTAAAAAATTGTGTTGCAATCTAATGGCATGCTATGGAAAATTAACATCTTATTAAGAACATACATGAACTGTCCCTCTGTGAAAAGGTCCAGGGTAGACCTGAGCCCTTTACCTGTAACTGAGGCCAAAACAACTGACAGGGCAACCCTCAAACTGCTCCCCACTCCCGGGGCTGTTTTCTGTGGCCCTCACATGACTGTTATTTTATTTTGAGCCATGCCAAACTTTATTTTTGAACCTACCTTGTTACATGTCTGGCAGGTCCTGTATTCACCTGAGTCACTTTGGTCTACCCTGAAAAGATGCCATCTCAGACAAGGCTCCACAGACATGTGCCCGGCTGTCTATCTGAGCACCAAGGAACCAAGGAAGCTGCTATAAGGACATTCATAGTCACACCTCCTGTGGCCATAATGCCCAGCCCTTAGTGATGGGGACACTGGGGTTTTTACCCATTACATGGAAAATGAGAGCCCAAGGCCTCATAGGACCAGACATCACTTTTAAATGTAATGAGAGAGTTATGGGTGCACAGTGGCCCAGAAGAAACCCCTCTTGCTGTCCTGCCCCCTCTGTATATCCACTTGTCCCTCAAGAGTGGTTTATTTGCGCAACAGACTAACCAAGGGCCGCGGCTCTTCCTTGTGTCTCAATGGCAAATGTTTCCAGCACCCTTCTCTGGGTCTGAGCTTTGAGGGAGTCAGCTGATGCCACACCCAAGCACACCTTGACCCTCCTTCTCTCCGGGCCTCCGTGGACCTCGGGTCTCCTGAAATTTTACCAAACTAAAAAGTCCCCTGTAAATACGGAAAGGGAAAAGCTGTCAAAACCTGCATGAGTTGTTTAAATACCATGAATAAGAACCAGTAACAATAGGCACATCAATGAAGATGTGTTTCCTTCAGACTTGGCCATGTGCCACCCAACGCGAGTCCCCCAGAAAATGCCACTCGGCGAACGAGGGAGCTTGGCTCACCCGCCCCTCTGCAGCACCCCCTCCCCAGCAAAACACTTTTGACAAGCCACTCATCTAGAGCCATTTCCCACAGCGTTCCCTTCATTTGCATTCTCATTAGAATAATGTGATTTTGCGACGTGGGAATGTGTACGTCCTCACCACTCAGAGAGAATGCTGAACCCCAGATTCTAGACGCCAGCCTGCCTGTTGGGGTACAAGGCAACCGAGAGGCACTGAGACTCAGCCACACTTAGCGAACAAACGCAAGCATGGACTTCATGACCGGATGGTCTGATGGGGACCTTTTAATGTCCATCTTCAGAATTGACCCAAACCAGAAAAGGAAGTTTCAAAATGAAAAAAAAATTTTAAAAAGCCTTTGGGGGAAAAAAAAGGGAGTCCTGGCATCAGAAAAGTGGAAAACAAAGTGATTTCACAGAGAATAGGAAAAGCATGCATTTTGCTTTATTCCACTGCTTTGTTTGCTTGCAGATGCTTGCCGCTGATTTAAAATTTCCACATGCCAGCTTTTAAAAGTGTTATAATGGAATCAATGTCTCTAAGTCATTCCAGGGCACGGCTTACCAAATAATGCTTTTAGTGTGCCCACTGTTCTCTTTCTGTTGCTGTTGTTGCTGTTTTGTTGTTAATGTACATTTACCGAATGATGCCTTGCAAATATTTTTTGGTCACTTAAAAGCCAGCAATAAAGCATGCAAACCGTGTTTTCCCACATCATAAGCTGGTTCACGTTTCTTACTTTCATGGGAAGGGTTTCTTCTTCTGTTTCCTGAAGAACTGGAAAAGCTTATGGAGCCAGGAAACTTTCCAAAGCAAATCATTCAGTACTTGCTTAGCTTGTCTCCGCTTCGAATGAGGAAGGAGACGGTATTCGTGATAAAGATCCCTAATAAATGTTTCAGAACAATTTCTTTCAGGACAGAGTCGGCATCGTGGAGGGTAGAGGATTGACAGGGAGCTGGAGGTAGGAAAAAGGGGCAAAATAATGACTTTCAATGATGTTAAAAGGAACTAAAGTCTGGAGAAGTTCCTTCTGGAGCATACGGTCTAGCCAAACCTTGGGAAGTAGATCCCCTGCATCAGACACATCTAACAGGACAGGAGAACAGGAAAGTGAGCCAAATGTTCCCGAGCAACATGGTCCTACCAGCCTGGGGATGCTTGGTGGCCATTCCTCGGGCAGAATAAACGAGGTCACATTCGGGGTCCCGCTCTCTCCTCTCTGATTGCATGCAGGTCTCCCAGCCGCGTGGACGAGGAGAAGCCTGAGTGGGAGAAGGGAGGAGGACAGCAGGAACG